>RCUC01157269.1:0-138982 GCA_003697995.1 Taxidea taxus jeffersonii | reverse complement strand
TTTTTTTTTTTTTGCATGTAAATATCCAGTTTCCCCAATACCATTTACTGAAAAAAAGCCCCCCAAAAAACAAAACAACAAAACAAAACAAAAACCTGCCCCTTTCCCCATTGAATATTCTTGGCTTCCTTGCCAAATGTTAGTTGGCTCTACAGGTGTAGTTTATTTCTGGACTCTTAATTCTATTTCATTGATGTACGTGTTTGTTTTTATGCAGGTACTATACTGTTCTGGTATAGTTTGAGATAAAGATGTGATACCTGCTGCCACCCCCTCCCCTAATTACTTTGGCTGTTCATGGTCTTTTGGGTTCCATACAAATTCTAGGAATGTTTTTTCTATTTCTGTGAAAATAAAAATACCACTAGAATTTTGATAGTTTGTGTTAAATCTATAGACATCATTGGATAGTACAGATATCTTAACAATATTTTTCTAATTCATGGACATATAGTATCTTCACATTTGTGTCTTTAATTTTTTAATATCATTGTTTTCAATATATACATCTCTTACCTCCTTGGTTAAATTTAAGTCTTGTTTTTTATGCTGTTGTACATCAAACTGAAAATCTGCGTGGTAAAAGAAACAAA
Source organism: Taxidea taxus jeffersonii (assembly GCA_003697995.1). NCBI lineage: Eukaryota > Metazoa > Chordata > Mammalia > Carnivora > Mustelidae > Taxidea > Taxidea taxus. Next base: position 138,389 of record RCUC01157269.1, on the reverse strand, counting down.
GGGTAGCCTATGGAATGAGACACAATATCCATAAGCCATATCAGATAGGTTAATTTCTAAAATATATAGGGAACTCCTACAACTCAGAAAACAAATCCAGTTATAAAAGGGACCTTTGTCCAAAGAAGATATGTAAACAGGTACGTGAAAGATGCTCAACATTAGTAATCATCAGGGAAAGACAAATCAAAATCACCTTCCATCTCTTAGAATGACAGTTATCAAATAGCCAGGATATGGAGAAAACAGAATCCTGCTACAGTAGTGGTGGGAATGTAAACTAGCATAGCCACTATGGAAAAAACATATGGAGGCTTGTCAAAAAATTAAAAATAGAACTACCATGTGATTCAGTAATTCCTTTTTTGGGAATGTATCTGAAAGCAATGAAATCGCTGTCTTGAAGAAATACCTGCATCCCATGTTTCCTATAGCATTACTTGGAATAGTGAAGATATGTGAATATGAGAAATGTTCACAGATGGATGAATGGTTAAGAAAATGTATACATATGCATTGGAATATTATTCAGTCATAAAGAAGTAAATCTTGCCATTTGCAACACGGATGGACTTTGAAGGTAGTATGTAAAGTGGAAAAAGGCAAACACTGTATGATTCCCACAGAAATGTGGAATCTTAAGCAAAACAAAAACAAAAACAAGCCCACATCCTAGAAACAGTACAATGATGGTTACCAGGGGGACTGGAGCTGGAGGAATAGGGAGATGTGGGTCAAAGTGTATAAACTTCCCGTGGTAGGATGAATAATTTTTGGAGATCTAATATAGAGCATGGTTACTTATATTAAAAATATTATTTTATGTGCTTAAAAGTTGCAGAGACTAAATTCTAAATGTTCTCAGCACACAGGCAAATCATAATGGGATGTGATGGATGGGTTAACCTTATTGTGGTAATTATTTCATAACATATGTATCAGATTATCACATTGTACGCTTTAAACTTAAACAATGTTAAGTCAATCTTAGTAAAGCTGGAAAATGCATATATAATTAGATATCACTGTTAGTGAACGTGTTGGGTCACAAGATTCTGAAATGACCACCTTAGTCTCCATTGAGGTCAATTCCTTAATTCACTTTGTTATGCAATGACATTATAGAAGTGCTAAAAGATTACAATATGTGTTTATTTTGCCAGAATAAAGACTCATGACAGTATTCCCAACTTGAAGACAGTGATCAGAAAAACTCAAAAATTTGAAAATGGAATATGTAGAATCTAAAGCAAAAGAACCTCTAGATTTACGGAACAAATTGGGAGCTGCCAGGTGGGCGTTGGGGGTAGTGGTGAAATGGGTGCAGCGGTTCAAGAAGAATAAACTTCAGTTTAAATCACGAGAATATAAAACACAGTATGGGGAACATAGTCAATAATAACTTTATAGAGTAACAGATGGTAACAATTTATTGTCATTTTACAATGCATACAAATGTTGAATCACACTGTTGTATACCTGAAGCTGATCTACCAGTTACACATCAAAAAAGTAGTATTTCATCAGAGACCAGCTTCACACACAAAACAATGAAGCTGTAACCAAATTTTCTAAGTTAGCCAAACAGTAAAAGGCATTTTATGTTAGTGAATTAATTAAAATACATGTGATTACAACAGCAGAAATTTGTTAAAAAACAAAACAAAAGAAAAGAAAAACACTATCAGATTTTTTAGAAAGTTGCATTAAAGAGTTTAGGCCACTGGATGCAATATTCATAGTCAGTTAAAAGCAATTTTTTTAATGTAGATAAAAATTTTAAAAATTTTTAAATTTTTTATTATTTTTTAATCTTAAGGTTTTTATTTCAAGCCCAGTTAACATGCAGTATAATATATTTAGCTCCATTCACATCATTGCAAACGGCAAGATTTCCTTCTTTTCTATGGCTGAGTAATATTCTATTGTATGTATACCACATCTTTAACCATTCGTCTGTTGACAGTCACTTGGTTGTTTCCAGTTTGGCCATTGTAAATAAAGCTACTGTAAACATTGGGATGCCTGTGTCATTTTGAATTAGTGTTTTTGGATTTCTTGGGTCAATACCTTGCAGTGCAATTGTTGGATCATAGGAAGACAGATATTTTTATTTTCTTTGATTCTTGCAGCGTTAACAAATATTACAAATACTGCCCATGTTTTTATCAGGTGAGCTGGTACGTAGAAAATGAAGAATTAAACTCTCTAAAAGATCTGTGTAGAATAACTGTAAGATGCAAACTGTCAAAGTGAGAAAATGTTCAGTACAACCTGAAGAAGAATGTAAGATTTGTTAGAACTGATAGTGCGGGAAAACGTTTTGAACAGAAGAATTAGTTGGAAAATTTTACAAAGCTAAGGAAAACACAAGGTTTCTAAAGCCTCCAGCAATTGTGTTACTCATTGTCATATATTGTGCAGAAAACATTGTATCATGTAAAATTCAACCATTTCATTGAATTTCATTTCTCTTGTGGATTTAACTATTTTGAGTTCTGTGATATTTAGTCAGAAATACAAGTGGAGTTAACTTTCCCTGTCACACTGCAGTCTGATGGGTTAGCTGTTGTAATGTTTTACTGGAAATTTTTGAGCTCAGGACAACACTGACCTCTTTCTGAATGAGAAGAACCATTCTCAGCCACTGTTAGAAAATACTGAATGGCTTTGGAAGTTAGGTTTTTTTTTTACCGTTTCTCAAAGAATTCAACCAAAAATTAAAAGATAAAATAATAGTCAGGTGTGAAACTTAACACTGCAGTAGAATAATTTTGATGACTGTCAACTTACTTGAATCTCATGTAATAATTAATCTTCTATATCCACTTTCCATGCTGCCAAAAGTTAAAACAAAAAATATTATTGCCATTCTAACAGATTTTCAATGAATATGTTTTCTGAAATTCCTAGAGAAAATTTCCATATTTAGAATCTATTTAACTGTAATTGAGGAGCTCTATGTAGCCTTTAATTGTGACTGTGTAATGTGAGGACATTCTAAGAGGCAAATATCAAAATAATAGACTTCCATAAATGCCTCCTAAGCAATAAAGCTTAATAAAATTATATGCTTATGGATTAATATCAGTAACAATTTCTCTCTGTGTAAAGGTATTCTCAAAGATAAAATACATAAAATATCAATATTAACTTATGAAACTTTGCAATTGTTTTGATTGTGTCTGAAATTTAGTATTTCCCGTAATCAAGCAAAATGTTTTTTCTCCAAAATACCAAGTAATTTTCTCAATATGCCTGTACTATTGATGTTCTCATGTTTTCATAAAATGTAATATAAATATAAAAAACCTCTTATTCTTTTATATAAATATATAATATCCAGTTTTTGGCTTTTGGCCTATAAAGTCTAAAATACTATAACCATTCACAGAAATTTTGTCTAATTATTCTGACATTTACCCTGTATTATAATAGGATCATTGGGGAAATAAGATCTGGTGAGTGATAATTGAAAGACAGGATCTCCTTCCTTCACTGCTCTGGGGAGCATTCTAACAAATACTTAGAACACTCTGAGTGTTTTTAGACAGAGAGCTCAGGCTTGAAACTCTTCTGCTTGCTGCTTTAATAGGTAAGAATATTTGCCTAAACAGAGCCAGATGTTTTCCTTCTAAAACTTCCCTGGCCAGGCACAGTTATAAGTTGTAAGGCTTTTTATTTTTATTTATTTTTTTACTATGCACATCCATTCATGTGAGTACCTGGGAACTCGGTAAATCTCCTTTTTTGCTCAGTGCTTGGATGGTGGGAGATTTGAACTTGGCAGGAGAAGAAAGACCTATTTCAGCAGAAAGTATTCAAACCAGTAATTTATGGCTTTGTTGTTGGAACTTAAGTTTTTAGAGACTGAAAGAAGGATGTGATTTGGAAGATTGGAAGAGTATGATTCAAATGTTCTTAAACATGGTTTATCTTGTTCATAACATCAGTTTTATCACAATAAAACTGTGCTTCTAGTATTTGTAGGTGATTTCTGAGGGGATCTAGAAGGCGTCTTGGGCAAGTGGCAAGGATCCTGGTACTACATTTATGTTCTCATAAAGTTATTGAAATTATCAAAGCTCTTTTCAGAAACTTAAAAATTATCAAGGAGGTTGAAACATAATATATTATGTGATTTCTGCTTTTTTACTATTATGAAAATAAATTCCTACTCCCTATTCTAACTCAATCTCAGGAGCAGAGAAATGATACTATCTCTTCAACTTCATCAGATAATCTCAGACTTAGAGCCAAATGATATGTCTACACATCTTCCCATATTTTTAGTAGTTTCCATCATGCATGCAAACACTGAAAGTAGACTTTTTTGGTTTGTTTGCCATGATATATTTGCTACCAGTATACATTCAGATACAGGAGATATGTTAGTGCTTTGTAAAGCATGCAATAATTATGAATACCAGATCAGAAAATCATTGTTTATTGCAGGCAGCAAAGTCTATGACAGATTTCAGGCTCTTATGTTGCAGGATCTTGGAAATTTTAAAAATGTGTATTTTTCATACTTGTGTTTCACTTTTGAATACAAAGCAGGGCAGAAATAAAGGACATTTAGCTATTTTTTTTTCTCTTTTAGAGACTGGTGTGGCATAGAAACTGTTGTATTCCAAAATTATGTTGAATCTGAGCATGCGATGTATTTTTTTCTGGCGTTCAGTATTAATAAAATGACAATGCCAAAAATAGGAATGAGTGGAGAGAATTAAAACTGGACATCATTAAAGAACACAGAGATGGATAAGACCCTTTAAGTAGTTATATGTTAAGGTAGGGACAATGTATTAATAAACATAATCTTTTTAAAAGCTACATTCTAGGAATTCTATGTTATAACCTGCGTGAAAACTTGCAGGACATGCTTCCTAACAAATTTTACTGTAGGATTCAGTACTAGCTTTTTACTTGAACATGAAAATTCATTAAAATGTCTCAATAACTAAAGCTTTCAATTTTTGGAACAGATGTTTACATGTATGCTTCACTGCATTTTGAATAATATGACAATTGCAATTACCTTTCAAAATCTGGAAATGCTTGCTCTGCAGAAATGTGAGCACATAATAAGAATTCCCCAAATTTATAAATTATCTGATCATAACATATGTATTCCCATCACCTGCAGTGCTGTCATTATCAAATTAATTGTATTAGTAGCAGCTACTTTTATACTGATGACATTCTAGGATTCTTATATTCAGCTTATTTCTAATCTTTTGAAATATTAGTGACATTATGTTAGAGGGTATCTGTGATGTTGGAAAGCTAAAACATTTCAGTTTATGAAGTTCAGAGAACTGTATTAACTTCAGTGTAACAATTTATTATGGTGAATTAAAGTTCAGATATTTTGAACTTTTTGATACCACATGATATGTAAAATGATGCCATATATTGATAAATTGGCTTTATCATTAATATCATAAATAAAGTTTATATGCCAGATCATTCTTTAAAATAACTGTTGTATGTTAAAGTCTGAAAAAAGTTGTCTAAGACTAAAATTCTGTAATTTAATGTATCTTCCTGAAATATGGACTCTTATCTTCATATCACTATTGATATTGACACTTCAAGATAAGTTCTGTTCAGTTCGACGGTGAGGTGGGTACTCGGTGCCTTCATTGAGTGAATCTTTGGATTATTTCCATATTCTGTCACTAATGCCTTGATTTCTAAAATGACAAGATTTTCTCTGGGCTAAAATTATGCTCTAATATTGGAGCAGAACCAGGTCAATGCCATAATGTCTTGATGATGATAGCTTTGTAATAGCTTAGGAAATCAAAATGGTGAGTCCTTCAACATTAGTTCTATTAATTCTTAACTTTCTCCTCTTTCTTTAAACTGGATGTGTCTCTTGTCTTCTCTTCATGTTGCCAGTTCTTTCTCTGCCTGACAAATCTGTATTGAGCCTTTCTAGGGAATTTTCCATTTTGATTCTACTTTTTCTGTTTTACTTTTTGTGTGTGTGTGTGTGTGTGTGTCCCACAAAACAGAAATTTGGAATTTCTATTCGGAGGTGAATTTTATAATTTCTCTCTCTATATTGGTATTCTGCATTTGGTGAAATATCTATCTCATACTTTATTTAGTAGGTATGATATCCTTTAGCTGCTTGAGCACATTTAAAATAGCTGATCCTTTAGCACTGTGGATATACTTAAAATAGCCGGTTTAAAGTCTGTGACTAGTATGTCTGTCCTTTCTGTGGTTCTTCCTGGACAATTTGTATTGAGTGCATTTTCTTCTTGTGTGAGTCATGCTTGTTTTTACATGGCTTATATTTTTCTTGCAAATTAGACTATCTCAAATCATCTATCATCTTTGCAAATTAGGTCTCTTCCTCCGTCAGGCTTCAGTGTCGTTGCTCTTCCTTGTGGTAGTTTAGTGACTTCTATGAACTAATTCTGCTTAGTCAGTATCTTTATGTGTGGCCTCTAATGTCTATACCCGCTTAGTTTCCTGGTCAGTAAATGATTAGGAAGAGATTTCTTTGACAAATGGAGTAGTGAATCTCCGTCATTGCTGTGGGACCCTGAATTTGGAGCATGCCTTCAGCAAATACTCTGGCACTTAAAATCCCTGTCTTAGTCTTTATTTTATGCTTCCATAGAACTTCAAGGTCAGTCAGAGGTGTGAGTTTTGTGCCTTCTTAGGTCCTTTTGAGAATGTGTGTTCAGCCCAAGGCATATATGTAGTCACTTGGGAATATTTTTGATCATTTTACAAACCTCTTTGGACATCTCATTACTCAGCTTCTTTTAAGATTTTTGTTAGTCTATTATTTGCTCTTATTGTTACCCTCCCCTCAGAAAGCTGTGATGTTAAAACATTTGATAAATGCCTTTGGTACTGGGCAGTTTCTCTTGAGTTCGGTGGTTGCAGGGGGGAGCCCTCTGAGTGGGTTTTTTCAGGAAATACTAGCCAGGTGACAGGTCAGATAAAGTCAACTGGAACTTGAACTCTTTGAATGTTTGATTAATGATCAGTTCTCTCCAGTACCAGGAAAGCTGTTTGTTACTTTTCGAGGCTGCCACAGAGCTGGGGAAAGGGCAGCGGGATGACAGTAGGTGAAATTGTCTCAAAACTTACTATTAACAATATTTAGTCATTTTTATTGACAAAATTGGTTTCTGTAAACCCTTGGTTAATTTCTAGTTACGACAAATGGATTCTCACAATATTTGCCTTCTTTTGTTGTTGTTGTTTTGTTGTTGTTGCTTTTTGAAGGGGAAAACCTTTGGAAGTCCTTACCATGACACTTTGGCTCATGTCTGTTTACCTAAGAGTATTTTACCCAGAAATTCTGTCACAACCATATTCATAGTTCGAGAAAAAGTCATATGTTTACTCTGTAGTGTACAGTCATACATACTTATTGTGCTTAATTTTATTGTGCTTTGCAGATATGCTTTTTTTTTTTTTTTTAACAAATTGAAGGTTTGTGACAAACCTACACTGAGCAAATCTATTGGTCCTATTTCCCAAAGCTCTTCCTCACCTTGTGAGCCATCAAAGGGAATGAAATCTTGCCAATTGCAGTAACATGAGTGGAGCTAGAGAGTATTAAGTTAAATGAAATAGGTCCGAGACGGGCAACTACCATATGATCTCATGTGATAGGTAAGAAACAAAACAAATGAACAAAGGGGGGAAAAAAAAAGAAGTAGACAAACCAAGGAGACTCTTAAATATGGAAAACAAACTGATGATTACCAGACAGGAGGTGGGGAGAGGGATGGAGGAAATAGGTGATGGGAGTTAGGAGTGCATTTACTGTGATGAGCACTGGGTGATGTATGGAAGTGTTGAGTCACTACATTGTACACCTGAAACTTACATGACACTGTGCATTAGCTGGAATTTAAGTTAAAAGCTTGAAAAAAGATCAATTGCAGCCAACTTTTTTGGAGTACTTTGTGCATCATTTTGCATCCATTCTTTTTCTGTTTTATCACATTTATTTCTTACAACACGACTGTTAGGTAGCCATATAATTTATCTCTTGATTTTACAAAACACAGAAAAAGAATGAAAGAGGAATAAGAAGTTTTTTGGACTAATCACTCCCGGGAGGAGGAATGAATGAATATAAACCAAGGCAAAATGACCCTGGGACCCACCATTGTAATTCCTGCAATATTTCAAGCATTTTCATTATTATGTTATGGTGCTTTGTGATCAGTGACCTTTGATGGTACTACAGTAACTTTTGAGGTCTCATAAACTGTACCCATATAAGATGATAAAATTGATTGATAAATGTTTTGTGTATTGACTGTTCCACTGACTAGACATTTTCCCATGTCTGCCTCTCCTTGGGCCTCCCTATTCCCAGAAGCACAAAAATATTGAAATGAGGATAAACAATAACCCTACAATAAATAGTAACCCTACAAGGAACTCTACGGTGATGATAAATAGTGCCAAGTGTTCAAGTGAAAGGAAGAGTCACATATCTTACTTTAAATCAAAAGCTAGAAATGATTAAGCTTAGTGAGGAGTGTAGGTTTAAAAATAAGATAGGCTGAAAGCTAGGCCTCTTGAGCCAGTTAGCAGAGTTGTGAATGCAAAGGAAAAGTTCTTGAAGGAAATTAAATGTACTACTCCAGTGAGAACATGAATGATAAAAAGCAAAACAGCCGAATTGTTAATATGAAGAGTTTTAATGTTCTCAATAAAAGATCAAATCAACCACCACATTCCATTAAGCCAAAACTGACCTCAGACCAAGACTCTAATTCCCATTTTTTTGAAGGCTGAGAGGTGAGGAAGCTGCAGAATAAAAGTTGGAAACAAGCAGAGGTTGGTTCATGAGGCTTAAGGAAGGTAGCCTTAAACGTGCAAAGTGAAGTGGTAGGTGATTCAGAGATTTGGTTAAGATCATCCGGGGCACCTGGGTGGCTCAGTGGGTTAAGCCCCTGCCTTTGGTTCAGTTCATGATCCCAGGGTCTGGGATTGAGCCCCACATCTGGCTCTTTGCTCAGCGGGGAGCCTCCTTCCCCCTTTCTCTCTGCCTGCCTCTCTGCCTACTTTTGATCTCTCTGTTTCTGTCAAATAAATAAATAAAATCTTAAAAAAAAAAGATCATTCACGAAAGTAGCTACATTAAACAGATAGTGTAGAGGAAGCAGCCTTATGTTGAAAAATATACCATTTAGGACTTTCATAGATAGAAAGAAGAAGTCAGTGCTTGACTTCAAAGCTTCAAAGGGCTGACACTTGTTGGGGGCTAATGCAGCAGGTGACTTTAGGTTAGAACTGGGACTCACTGACAATTCTAAAAATCCCAAGGCTCTTAAGAATTCTGCTGAATCTATTCTGCCTCTATAGATGAAACAACACAGCCTGGGTGATAGCACATCTATTTACAACATAGTTTACTGAATATTTGAAACTCCACAGGTGGGACCTGCACAAGGAAGATTCCTTGAAGCTTATTACTGCTCAGTGATAAGGTACTTGTTCACTCAAAAGCGTTGATGAAGATGTACAGTGAAATTAATGTTTTTATGCCTGCCAACCCAACATCCATTTTGCAGTTCATGGATCAAGGAATAATCAGTCTCTTCTCACGTTGTATAATTCTTTTGTTCAACTTCATTATCTTCCATTATTTTGTCTTCTGGGTCATTAATTCTTTCCTTTGTCTCTTCCAGCCTGCTGTTTATTGCATCAAATCTGTTCCTAATCCTTGTATATTACATTCTTCATCTGACTGATTTTTTATTTTTAGCTCTTTTATCTCTGTGGTAAGGGTCTCCCTGTGAGTATTCTTATGACTGTTGCTTTAAATTCTCCATCATGCATGTTACTTATACCTGTTTGGTTAGATCTCTGGCTGTGGCTTTATCTGGTTCTTTCATTTGGGATAAATTTCTCCATCTTGGCATTTTGTTTAAGCCTCTGCCTTCTCTTTGATAGAAAAGCCAGTTATGTCTCCTGGTCCCAAAGTAATGGCCTTATGAAAAAGAGGTCATGTAATGCTCAGGGCCTGGTGCTTTAGGGTCTATCTCGAGTGTGTGCTCTCTGGGCTCTGCTGTAAGGTTTTGGCTGCTCCATCTTTCAGTCCAGTTGTCTGCAGAGCCTCTCTTTGCCTGCTCTGGGAGTGTTTGGTCCCTGGCCTGATTACAGTGAGTTTTAATTAGGTGTGCTCTTGTCTATTTGTGAAATGAGACTTGACACCAACTCCACCAGAACTGAGGCCCTGCAGAACTGTGGTTGGGAGATGTGGTGTGGGCAGGGGCTTGTGCTGGTCTAATGGAGGGGAGGCCCCACTGTACTGGGACTGAAGCAAGTTTGGCTAAGAAGAGTGGTCCATCAGAGTGTGGTGGGGTGGGGCTTGGTGTAGGTAAGTTAGATAGGGAGGGTGCTATGCTGCTTCTCTCAGGTGGCTTTGTGTTTATGCCAATGGGTTGGGGAGGGAAATGGCATCAGCCAGCCCCCTTACTCCCAGAGATGCAGCTCTGTGAGCACTGGTTCTCAGGAACATGCTCTAAGAAGAGTGACTGGTCTCCGGACTGTGTGCTGCAGGCTTTCTTCAGATCAGTTTCTCTACTGTCTGCCCCTGTTTGCCTGCCTTCTCTGCAGGAGCAGGGCAATGCCCTCTGGGCTTTATCCAGCCAAGCCTGCTGACCTTTAAAACTCTAGACTTTAAGCCCCACTGGTTGCAAGAATTCATGAAATTCATCTCTTCTCCTTTACAAAGTCAGTGGCTTTGGGGAAATGTTCTCCTTGTGCATCCCCCTGTGTGCTTCTCTCTCACCTTTCTCTGGGCCCATGGCTCCCTCCCCTCCACTGCACTGGGGATCTGCTTCTCCACAAACCATATCTCTGTACTTCCTACCTCCCTCCGTGTGGCCTCTTTTCTCCCTTTAGTTGTAGAGTTTGTTCTGTCTTCAAGTTGATTTCTGGGGTGTTTGGGATGTTCTGAAAGTTACCTAGTTGCGTTTGTGAGATGAGATGAGCCTAAGGTACTCCTACTTGGCCACCATCTTCCTCCTAGAATAAAACACATAATATTTTAAAAAAATGTACATAAGTGTTGATATTTCTCACTGAGGGGGAAGTGAATGGTCTCTTCTACTGAAATCAGATTGGTATAAAAATATGATTTTATGAGTTGTAAAATCCTAGGAAGTTTAAACAATTTTCCAAGACTTAATTTTTGCATTTTCATGGGACAAAGAAAAAAATTTTGAAAAGCTGTAACTAAAAGCACCCTTCTTTAAAAAGGAGGACTCATATAGAAATCTTATAGAAATATTTTAAGTCTTTTGCACTGTAGCTGGGATCAGACCAACTGATAATACAAATTCTAAAAATAATATTCACTTTTTCCTCAAGCATTGATCCTCCTGACACCAGATATGAAGTTAAGTGCTTTTATAAGGGGTGGGACATTTCAAAGAAAAAATATGATAAATGAGGAATATAAAGGATAATTTGTGGTGCTGTTTAAATGTTTAATGGAATATAGATGACATTACTGATGTAAGATAATTTAAATGTTTTGAACACTGTTGAATTTCATCGAAAATTGGAAGGGGAATAGTGTATTGCCAGTGGTGGGGATAAGCTGTAATAAATTAAGAAGAAGAAGACCACAAAACTGACAGCTCTAGTTTTGGATACATTTCATATTAGTAAGCTAGAATTTAGGGAGTCAAAGATAAACAAAATGAAGGATTTATAAATTTAGAATCTTTTTTTTTTTTAAGATTTTGTTTATTTATTTGACACAAGTAGGCGGAGAGGCAGGCAGGGAGAGAGGGAGAAGCAGGCTCCCCGCTGAGCAGAGAGCCCGATATGGGGCTCGATCCCAGGACCCTGAGATCATGACCTGAGCTGAAGGCAGAGGCTTAACCCACTGAGCCACCTAGGTTAACCCACTGAGCCACCCAGGTACCCCTGAATTTAGAATCTTCAAGTAAGGTATACAGACATGAAAAGCATGAATAATGGCTTTTATAACAAATGGTATATATGGAAATGTTTAAAATTTGCTGAATTACTGAAATACACATGAATTTAAAAATTTGGCTATTGGCTAGTTGCATATCTGTTATTTGGGAAGAGCAGATACCATTGTGGTGTAATTTTAGGGAAAAGACTTTCTTTCCTAATAAGAAATTACTCTAGTTTATATCTATTTATCTATTCCTTAAGTGTCAATCATTTTCACACATTGGGTTATTGTACAAAGCTGTCATGTAATTGTAATTCAGATCTTCAGTAAGTAGGAAATTAAAAATTCAGTGTCAACATTCCAGATAAAATTAGTTTATCAGTTAGTAAAATGCTATGCAGAAAGGGAACATCAGAAAGGCCTCTAGACTAGTGGGCTTTTTAGAAGAATGAGGCATTCTAGAGTTAGAATTGGTTATTCTTATATGGGTCAGTAATTGCTGCAAGGGGCTGAATTGTCCATTGGTGTGGCATGCCAAAATACAGGATATCCTAGCAAGAAGGGAGATGATCATCTTACGGCTGGGATGGCTGTAGTCTTTTGACCTATTTACTTGTTGTGTTCTGGTGACTTCATTTTGGAAAAGTATACAATTTGTTAGATACTGCAATGAGAGGCAGATTTAAGTGATCTCTATATAAAGCCAACCCCCCCACCATATATGTTCAGAGTACTTCCATTATTTGTTTCAGCTACAAAGTCATGCAGTTCTTTTTTTAAAAATTAACATAGAGTGTATTATTTGTTTCAGGGGTAAGGTCTGTGATTCATCAGTCTTACACAATTCATAGCACTCGCCATAGCACATACCCTGCCCAAAGTCCATCACCCAGCCATCCCATTCCTTCTATCCTCCTCCCCACCATCTACCCTTAGTTTGCTTCCTGAGATGAAGAGTCTCTTATGGCTTGTCTCCCTCTCTGATTTCATCTTGCTTCATTTTTCCCTCCCTTCCCCTATGATCCTATCTTGTTTCTCAAATTCCTCATATCAGTGAGATCATATATTTGTCTTTCTCTGATTGACTTATTTTGCTTAGCATTCTCTAGGTCCATCCAGATCATCGCAAATGGCAAATTTTGGGGTTTTTGATGGCTGCAGAGCATTCCATTATATATATCTAACTCAGATATTTACTATTGATTAGAGGTTTAAAGATTAGGAAGGTTTGCATGTTAAATTGTAGAATTTTTGTGAAAAAAAAATGTTTAGAGATACAAATAATTTGGAAAAGATAACCCAGAGTTATGAGTTATGATACTGTTCAACATTGCTTGGCTTTGTAGCTTGGCTAGCTAATGGGTTTATCCTAACATTTCCTTAAAACTACCATTTTCTCAAATGCTCTTTGAATGTTTAATTATCTCATAGGCTCCTTTAGTGAGTTCATCAAATATTTGGCATCTTATATTTATATGACAGACATATTTTAAAACTTCTATTTTTAAATTCCTTATCCCTTTTAAATCACTGTTTTCAGAGCAGAATGTTGCTTCTCTCCACAAACTTCCTGCTACTACAGACATTATTATATGAGGGTATTGTGTATTAGCTTTCATGAACTGAGGAGTATGTGAATGCATACTGTTCTCTGTTCTGAGTGACCTGAATTAGGATAATTCTGTTTTAGCTGGAAAGACATGGATTCAAATTGTTTAAAAAAAAAAAAAAAAAAAAAAAAAAAACAGTACTAAGGTCAAATACATTGGATGATACAACTAATCTGTTGAGCAAATAGGAGAAAGTTAATTATTCTGGCTGCTTTTCTTTACCATTCCAGGAATATCATTATCATTAGGAACTTCTTGAAAATGTAAATCCCCATGCCAGAATCCAGACTTACTGAAGCAGTATATCTAGGAATGATGCTGTATAGATATGTACTTTTTAAAAAGTATCCCTTTTGATTAAGATGAAGAACCTACTTTTGAATTATAGATCTAGTTTCAAGATGGAGAGCTTTTGAGTAATCATTTCTAATCTTGGATGAGTGGGAGACACGTAAGAATAGAAAACTGAAAACATATATGAAATTATTCTTTCCAGGGATAAACTTTGGTCTATGTAGTGAAGTATAGGGAATGTTTAATCTTTTCTGTTTATGCTGAACTCAGATATGTAGATGTTCTGTTTTGTATTTTGGAAATAAAAGAATCACATCTGCCAGCTTCAAAGAATGACTTTTTAGTGACATTTTTAATAATCATAAAAAATTCATATAGGCCAGCATTAAAGAAGCCACCCTCAGAAAAGAAATCAAAGCTCAGAAAGCTTGATTAGCTTTGAAAGAGACATTAGGGGACAGACAATGGGGCAGTGAAGTTGCTTGGGATAATTTTGGAAGCATAAGTTGACTTCGATTTGAGTAATAAAGGCTGACTGGCTGAGTCTAGCCTAACAAAAAGAATAAATTTCTACAGTGAGGTCATGAAGAAGGAGCTCATTTTGTTAGCGGTAACAGCACACAATGAAATCCAAATATTTTTGATTAGTACCTATTTTTTTGTTAAAGATTTTACTTATTTATTTGACAGAGAGAGAGGGAGAGAGAACAAGCAAGCACAGGCAGAGGCAGAGGGAGAAGCAGGCTCCCTGCCAAGCAAGGAGCCTGATGTGGGACTCGATCCCAGGACACTGGGATCATGACCTGAGCCGAAGGCAGGCACTTAACCAACTGAGCCACCCAGGCATCCCGTTCTATTACCTATTTTTCTTAATGTCATCTCTATGCCTGTGAAATTTTTTAATGCCAGTGTTCTGTTCAATCATCAGAAACACTCAGATACAGAAGGACAAACAACAAGCAAAATAAAATTACATTTTATTTCCTTTTTATTTGGTATATCTAGTGCTGTAATGTGGTAAGTCACCACACCAGCTTTAAAACAGCCCTAGGGAAAATCTTACTTGGTCAAAAACTGATGAAATATTAAGCACAGTGTCTGTTTTCCTCAAATTTCACTGTAATTTACAGACCCAGTATGTACTTTTCAGGTCAATCTGAATGTCATATTCATATAGCACTCCTCAACCGTTGGGTGCATCTTGATATATCCAATTTGGAAGTACACATAAAATAGTTACAGCGTGAAGGCCTGTGTGACTGCATGGATGTGTTTGTGTGAGAAAAAATGTGTGTGTCAAGGTGTGTTTGAGGGTGTGGACATGAAGTTGTGAATGTGCGTGTAATTGTGTGGGATTATATATATATGAGTGACAATAGGTGTTAATGATACATTTTACCGCTTGGAGCAGTCGCGGTCTATAGTGTCTTATTCTGAAAGGTGTCAAAGAATCATCTTAGAATGTGTGTGTGCATGTGTGCTAATGCATCTCATCTATTAGACAAATTCAGTAAGCCACATGGTAAAGAATAACTTCCCCTTCCTATCCAGCAGAGTTGAACTAAATTAATGCCTTCTAGAGCAGTATGTACTGAAAAGACATTACAGAACTTTACTATCCTATGTGGATGATGTACAGAGCTTTTCATTTCTGTGCAAGTACTCAGAACTCAGTTTAAAGAAATAATCCTTATTTTTTTTAAAATATATTGAGTCAGTAGGGGGTCTCATCTCAGGAAAATTGAAGCTCTAAGCCTACTATGATGTAAGAAGAGGAACACAACATATGTTATATATAAAAGTTAAAGGCAACATTACACAATTTATCATCTGTATGAGTTCTACACATTTCCTTAACTTTAGCACAGAGTAAAGTACATAATGGCAGATACTTCATTCTAATATCCTTTCTCACAATATGTTCTGTGGAATTCTAATGGGATGTTTTGTGAAGATAGGTTTTAATCAAAAGTACTTAGGTTAAGAGGGTAGATCTCACGTTAAATGTATTTACCACAGTTAAAAATATTTAGGAAAGGGATGCCTGTGTGTCTCAGCCTTTTGAGCCTCTGTCTGCCTTTGACTCAGGTCATGATCCTGGGCTCATGTGATCGAATCCCCCGTCAGGCTCTTCCCTCAGTGGGAAACCTGCTTCTCCCTCTGCCTACTACTCCCCGTGCTCATTACCTTCTCTCTCTCTCTCTCTGCCAAATAAACAAATAAATAAAATCTTAAAAATATATGTTTAGGAAAGAACAGTACCTTTCCTGCTGCTTACTGTTAAACATTTAACCTCATTTCCAAAATGAGATATGATAAATTCTGTTATCCTGATTTTTCAAATGGGATTGACTCATAGGTAGAGTGACAAAGGTTTCACACATCTAGTCAGTAGTGGGTCCAGAGTAAATCCCTCTAGTCTGGCTTAATTTCACTGCTATGTGTTGAATCCTTCAATATTATACTGATAACTTTTATATATGAAATGCTTTTCAGTTTTTTCTGAAGTAAATTAATCTATCTACATGCTTTTATTTAAATAAACCTGAATTTCCATCACATTTTTCATGTGAAATTTATTTTTATGAAGGTAATGTATTAACACCTCCTAGAACTAGTGTTCAGTGGAATGTGCTCTATAAGTGTATAGTCTATTTTTATTTCTACCAATTAATACAGTGTTGGATTGGATTCCCTGGGAAATGTAAGCTAGCTAGAGATTTAGCTGAAAGTTTGTGAAGAGTTCTCTGGAGAAAAAATACCTCTACAAAAAGGATAATCAGCTAGATTAAGTTGGGGGAGCAGCAGAAGTATAATTCATTTGCAGCACAGAAGGCTGATCCCATGGGAGAAATCTCGATTTGTCATGGCCCTTAACACTTCCCAAATTGAATACTTGGTTTGACCAGTCGCTGAGTTGGGTTGATCCCAGGAAGTGAGATATACTTTTGTGCCAAGTAACTCCCTTCCATAGCAGCCCAAGGAGGGCATTGGCTGCAAGTCAACAGCAGCTGAGGTCAGCAGCAAGATTCCCAGCAGCTGAGTAAATGAATGTGTTAGTCTTGAGTGGATTACAACAGAATAACACCGAAGCCCTTATACCCTTCTGAAATTTGGGTTTGAATTTTTTACACATGGTAAATTTAACCATTTTTAGCATTAAGTTCTGAGTTTCGGAAGGCACATATATTCACCTAACCACAATCAATAGATAAAACAGTTCCATTTATCAGTGATATTTCTTTAAATGGCCTTATTGAGGTATACGTCAAAGCAAATAACCAACATGTCCCAGAATTTTCAGTACTTTTTATTTTTGTAATAATAACATGTATTACAAGGCTTACCCTCCTAGCAAATTTTAAAGTGTTAACTGTAGGCAGTATAACGTATAGCATGTCTTCAGACATTACTCATCTAGTGCTATAGATTGAACCTCCTAAAAGTCTGTATTGAAACCTAATCCCCAGTGTGACTGTATTTGTTGGGAAGTGACTGGGCTATAAAGCTGGAGCTCTCATGAATGGGAACATTACCTTTGTAAGAAAGATGACCATGTGAGGACACAGGAAGCAGATGCCCTTTAGCAGACATCAAATCTTCTGGTGCCTTGATCTTGCATTTTCTAGCCTCCAGAACTGTCAGAAACGTTTGTTGTTTAAGCCACCCAATTTGTTGTATGTTTGTTAG
Source organism: Taxidea taxus jeffersonii (assembly GCA_003697995.1). Lineage (NCBI taxonomy): Eukaryota > Metazoa > Chordata > Mammalia > Carnivora > Mustelidae > Taxidea > Taxidea taxus. The sequence goes on along the minus strand of RCUC01157269.1, from coordinate 120,860 downwards.
AGCAGCCCAATTTGGCTAAGTCCTATAGCAAACCTAAAACTTTCTGCCCACTGAGTAACAGTTCCCCATTTACCCATATAGCATCCCCTGGTAACCACTACTGTAATTCTGCTTTTATGATTTGACTATTTTAGCTACTTCATATGAATGGAATCATGGAGAATTTGACTGGTTTATTTCACTGAGGATAATGTCCTCCAGGCTCATCCATACTTTTGAAAATGGCAGGGTTTCTTTTTTGAAAACTGAAGGATAATCCATTTGTATACCACATATACTAATTCATGTGTAGTTTAAAAAAAAATGCTCTCTCCTATTTGTCGTGCAATTGCTTTTATGTGACTTTTTCATATGCTATAAATCCAAAATATATTGCTACTATTTATAAAGTAATTTATTTTTAAAGCAATTAAAATCTTTTTTAAAAGATTTTATTTATTAGATATAGAGAGAGAGACAGCAAAAGAGGAGTGGGAGAGGGAGAAGCAGGCTTCCCACAGAGCAGGGATCCCAGTGAGGCACTCAATTCCAGGGCCCTGAGATTATGATCTGAGCTGAAGGCAGACGTTTAACATTGAGCACTCAGGTGCCCCAAAGCAATTTAGAATTTAACTTTATTTTAACCATTTTCATGGGTCTTCATTTCTTGGTGTTGATCTAAACTTCTCTAACCATATTGTTCAAAGAAATTCCTTTCATATTTCCTTTAGCATAGGTCTGTTGGTAATTCTGTCACTCTTCGTTTAAAAATCTTTACTGCTTTGTTTTTGGAAATTAACTTTTGTTGATTTTATTATTTTTTTTTCCTTCTAGAACTTTAAAGCATCAATACTTTTTCTTTTGTTTTACGCATATTCCCGTGAGAACTCGATTTTCTTTCTTTCATGTAATGCATTCTTATTTTGCCAGTTGATACTGTTTTTCTTCTGTTAAAACACATGTAGGTGTGTGTGGAAGGTGGTGTGTGTATGTGTGTGTGTCTTTTTTTTTTTTTTTTTTTAGATTTTTGGTATTTTAAGGTACTGTGAGCTGCTTAAGTCTATGGTTAGGTGATTTTTCAATGTTTTGGAAACTTTTCAGTCACTGTGTCTTTAAATGTTTTTGTTGTTCTCTTTTCCTTCTGGAATTTTAGTTATTGTACCATCCAATATTGTCCTGCATTTCTTGGATGCTCAGTTTATTTTTTCTCTTATGTTTCACTTTGTATGATTGCTATGGAAACTGTATGTTCACTAATATATTTTCTTGGTTCTGACAAGTCTACTGATGAGTCCTTTAAAGGCATTCATCATCTTTGTGGTAGAGTCTTTCTTTCATCGCATTATCATCTCGTTCTTTTATATGATTTCCATTTTTGTTAAAGCTATCTGTTCATACATGCTGATCACTTTTTCTACTGGGGCCTGCAGTACATGAAGCGTAGTCATTTTAGAGTTTCTCACATATAACCCCACATGGGATAGTCTCTGAATAAAGTTCTGTTAATTGTTTTGGCTTTTGCATATGGTTTATCCTCGCTTCTTTTTTGTGTTTGAAATGTTTAACTGACTGGCTAACACAGTATCTAGAACATTTACAGGCTGAAATGTATGAAATTCATGCCTTGAGATGGTACATGTCTCTTTATCTGCTAAACTGGTAGTGTAGGTAGTTGGTTCAATCCTGTCAGGAGTTGAGCCGGGCTTGGATCTTGTCACTTGTGTTCATCTCTACTTTCCAATTTACACCTTCCCCCTATGTCTCTCAGACTCTCAGTTCATTCTTCTACTTCTCTTTAAGTGCTTGACTGCTAGGCCTTGCTAGTTGACTCTTGCTTACCTGCAAGTCCCAGGCAAGATTCGAGTGATCCTGTCCCTCACCCAGAGTAGGTCATCTCTTCTTGGCTGGGCCCACAACAGTTTTATGCAGTGATTTTCTTTTAATGTTCCTTCCGCTGTGCTGTGTCCCTTCCCCTTACCCAAGATGGGGAAATAGTTTGCTGCCTTTCATTTAAAAACATTTCTTCACTAACTCTGAAATGTCAAATAACTTTTGGTTTCTTTCCATATAACATGGAGTGGGAATAAACCATTTTTCTTTACTATTTAAAGTTCTTTCCTCCTCCTTGGAATACATATGCCTATTGCTAAATTATTAATATTTGGTTTCTCTATAAGGAATTATTCATAACTTGCATTTTATTTACTGCAGACATGCAGGAATATTCATTTCTAGAATTAACTGCCAAATGTTAAAAAATGAATTTCGCATACTTGGTCTCATTTATTTCTTTATTGTTTTCATCTATCCATTTTACATATCTTTATTTGAACACTTATTTTTGCTTACTGTATGCCAAACATATTGCTGTACTTAGAACTTAACATTATTCTTAGTTCTCATGGTCTGCTATAATGGTATTGTTACTTATACAGAAAGGCTAAGTAAATTTGTCCAAATTACATAGAGTCAGAAACTAGAGCTGAGTAGATTGGCTTTAGTTTAATAAGCCTGTAAATTATAATCTATCCTTTAGTTAATTTGAGCCCTCCTACAACTGTGGTATCTGTGTGCACGTGCACAATACAAACTTGTGCTTTTAAAAAGGATGTACATTTCTACAAATATCTAATTTCTTTGAAAAACGTATACTTTTTTCAAATATTTTATATTTTTAAATGTAATCATTTTAGTCCAAAACTTTTATTTTATAATGAAATTATTGACTCATATTGAATTTTTCTTTTATACTTGATATAATAAAAAGACTACATACCTCGGGGTTGATTTCTTTCCCTGAATTTTATCTGATATGGTTACTTTTATATCTGTAATATTGTCACTAACTTTAGTATCTTAATTTTTTAAAATGGATTCATTATGAATTTATCCTAGAGTCTCTTTACAAAATATTAATTATCCCCATTTGAGATCCACATTTTCTGATGTATCTATTCTGATTTTCATTTTTACTTCTGTTATAGAGGGATATATTAGAGATGTCTTTAGTATTGTTGATTATATTTTCTTTAGTATTGACTCCGCCTATACTTTCTCTAAAGCAGATTTTATCTTTACTGTTTCACTTATAAGGTCTGTGACTGATTTCACTCTCTTAACAAGCTCTACCTTTATTTTGGCCTGGCAACAAATTATTTAATCTTTCAAGAGTTTTTTTCTCAGAGTCCATGCTTTCAAAAATATGACTGAGAATTCAGGGCAGGCAATGTCTAGATGTTCTATCATATATTTTTAAAAAAAGTTTTATGCACATTTTGTAAGCAAGATAACTTTCTCCCCTCTTTTATTCACACTTGAATGAAGAGCGATCAATTCAAGCCTGGCTTTTGCTGGGAAAGTGTAGATTTTTCTAAAACAGTAACTGTCCAATTGGTTTCCATTAGCATCATCCCCTAAAATGCTTAGGAGGAAGTATGGTTGATGTAAATTTTGAGAGCCAGTTCAATTATCCAACAGAGCATGTTGGCAGGCAGCCAGAGCCCTAGGAAGTCATTTAGATAAATTTCATATTCATATAATTTAGTCTCTATTTGGTGAAGATGCTGTGCCAGAGGCCATGTTTTCTGTGAACCAATTTCAGTTTGGACCAATTACTACCCCAATTACTCTCTTCTGCCTCTGTCCTTTTAAACCATCATACTTTGTTTGGAAGAAGCCATGCCTCATCAAGAAACAGTTGTCCAATGGCGTGTTTTTTTGCTTGAGGGTGCTGACATGAAAAACTAGAAGCCTCATAATTTAACTATGAAAATTATTGAGTCACAGCTGTGAAAGAACATACCACTGAGAATTCTCTAGTTAGTTCTTGAATGTCAAATTTGGATGTATTTTTGAGGTTGTTTCAATGTTCCCCCAGGGCCATGCAGTTGTTAGTAGGGAGAGTTGTAAGTAAGCACGTGCTGGTTTCTCTGAAGCCGGTCCTTTTTGAACTGCCCTGACTTTTTGGTAGTGATGTGAGTGAACATTTTTATAACATCGCGTTGATCATCTTAATATCAATAAATACCTTCCTGAATTTGTCAGAATCATAAATGTACTTTTTCAGTTTGAAACTTTTGCATTTTTTGGCCTTTGACACATCCATCATTTTGTCATCTTCTAGCATGTCTTGATATTTCTTCCCATTTTTCTTTGATATTTTCTGGCTTCTTTCCTTGCAATACAGTATCCTTCAACTTTCTTCTCTGAGTTTCTGCTTTTAGTCTCTATACATTCTTCTTAGGAATGTATCATTTGATCTAATACCACACACATACAGTTTCTCTCTCGATGCTTTCAGACAATGTAGGTCCTCCAGCTTTAGTGTTACATCCTCTGTCTCTGGGAGATCCTCGTTTAGATTTCCAGAAAGCATCACCACTGCCATATGTTAAGGTTTTCCTAATAATTTAGAACTCTTTTATTGCTTTTGGCCTTGAATGACATCATTTAAATTTTTTTTTGAATTTTTTTTTAAGATTTTATTTATTTATTAGTTAGAAAGAGAGCGAGCGAGCACAGGCAGACAGAGTGGCAGGCAGAGACAGAGGGAGAAGCAGGCTCCCTGCCAAGCAAGGAGCCCGATGTGGGACTCGATCCCAGGATGCTGGGATCATGACCTGAGCCGAAGGCAGCCGTTTAACCAACTGAGCCACCCGAATGACATCATTAAAAAAAAAAAAAAACTAAACCATAAGTCCTGGAGCAATATTTATGTCCTTTGAATATGCCTGATAGACCATTAGGGAATTGATTTTATTTGGTTATCATTATAGATTATATCTGAGTTTTACTAGTGCTATGGTTACTAGCATAATTTATTTTATTACCATTTTCCCTTAGGGAAAACATATTGTATAACACTTCTAAAAAGTAGTTTTCTCAAATTTTATAAGTATTTTCCTATAAGATTTTTGTTAAGGGACAAAGGACTTTCTTGTAAAAACCCATTGTGCAGGGACACCTGGGTGGCTCAGTTGGTTAAGCGGCTGCCTTCGGCTCAGGTCATGATCCCAGTGTCCCGGGATCGAGTCCCACATCGGGCTCCTTGCTCGGCAGGGAGCCTGCTTCTGCCTCTGCCTGCCTCTCTGTCTGCCTGTGCTCACTATCTCTCTCTCTCTAACTAATAAATAAATAAAAATCTTAAAAAAAAAAAAAAAAACATTGTGCATAAGACTGCCATTGCAACTGACAGGTTTTTGTAGAAGTAGTTGTATGGTTTTGTTTTCTGCATTGGACTTTGAGGTTCCTAAAATCAGAATTTGTATTTTAGTTATCCTTTCCTTCTCAGCATAAATTTTTGTGGCTGTTGCATGGGATCTGTTCAGGAAGTGTTGAAATAAACTATGGTACATCAGCAGAGTGGATGTCAAAAAGCTTTTACCCGTTACCAAGTTGCCTGAACATACAGGCTTTTTTTTTTTTTTTTTTTTAAACTAGCACAATAGTTATCAATTCTTTTTCATTTTAAGTATAAAACAGTAATTTATGGGCCTAAAGGTAATGATGGGAGAACCAAAGCCGTCATGGCGTAGGGGGCCGTCTCTTGTTTTTGTTTAATAAAATTTCAGAGGAAAGGAAAGTAATCATTTGATGTGCTGGTGGTTCGTCAACTTAAAAATTTAAGAAGTTTTTGAACATTCTATAATGTTCACTCTAAATCCTTGGTATTAAAACTACATATATCATTGATGCAACGAATAACAAAACCCTACTGAACCACTTTAGAAGAACATTTAGAATCTAATGTTTCTGAATGTAAAGGTTGACTTTCAGTAATTCTATATCACTATTAGAAATTAGAGGTTACTTGTATGTATTGTAAACTATTATAAATCTTGTGATACTTTTTTATCCTAAAATTTTCAACTTATTAGGGAAAATGGAAGAATTCATAGAGAAAGGTAAAGCTTTAGAAATTAATATTCAGGGGCATCTGGGTGGCTCAGTCAACCTTCTGCCTTCCCCTCAGGTCATGTTCTTCGGGTCCTGGGATGGAGCCCCACTTGCTGGGCTCCCTGCTCAGGTGGGAGTCTGTTTCTCCCTCTGCCTCTCCACTGCTTGCATGTGCATACATGTGCGCTCTCTCTCTCTCTCTCTCAAATATTTTTTTAAAGATTCTGTTTAATGTTCAGTTTAAAATTGTTAAGCTGATTTACTTTTAAATGTATACACATATATAGATAAATGATACATTTGCCCTAGGAAAACTCACTAGGTTCATTTTAAAAGAGGGAAATTTATAGACTAAATAAAAGGGATATAAAGGCAACTTCTTAACAAGAGATTTCAAGATTAGCTTAGCTAAAAGTACTAAAGAGCTGGTGGACAATGATTGAGAGGAAAATGGTGATCCTAATCATATCAAAACATGATTGTTAGTTCCAACAGACAGAGGTGGTGGTCACATCACATCTGTTTGCTTAGCTACCCTATAGAATCTGGAAGATTATGTAACAACACTGTGGCAAAAATACTTGTTTAAATAGAGATGTTTAGGGACGCCTGGGTGGCTCAGTTGGTTAAGCGGCTGCCTTAGGCTCAGGTCATGATCCCAGCGTCCTGGGATCGAGTCCCACATCGGTCTCCTTGCTTGGCGAGGAGCCTGCTTCTCCCTCTGCCTCTGCCTGCCACTCTGTCTGCCTGTGCTTGCTTGCTCTCTCTCCCTCTCTCTCTGTCAAATAAATAAAAAAAATAAAATCTTTAAAAAAAAATAGAGATGTCTAGTTTCCAAAGTTGAAAATAATTCTAAAAAATACATTTAATATCACCTTAGGTTTCTCACATCAGTTTAAAAGAATGCACTACTTTATCATAGAAACTTTAACATTCCATGTAGAATATATAGCACTTTGAGAGTACTCTAGGATATATCCTTGAAAAAGTAACAGAATCACAGTATGAAATTAGGATGCTGCTTCAACCTAGGGAAGGAGAAACAAAGTGAGGCGTTAAGAACAGGAATGTCTGAAGTGACAAATAAATTCAGCAGTAATCAGTTCAGATCAGTTTAGGTTTCTTTAAGACAATTATTTGAAACCTAACTTAAATTCGGTAACAAGCAAAACAAAACTAGTGCCCTTGCTAGTCACTACTAAATTTGGCCAATTACAAAATACTGAGAGAACAAGAGTGTCATGATTTTAAAGCTGTTCAGGGGGTTATCTAATGGTACCCAATGTGCTCAAATAGATAATTCAAGTGCTTTTGTACTGGGTGTGAGCGACTGTATTTTTACAATTACAGACAAATGCAAGATTTATATAAGTAGATGTAAGTAATGAAGCACACAGCGTAGGACACAGGCCATTCAACACATGGCCTTCTGTGGAAGTGTGTTGCATATAGTCAGAAAATTAGGAGTTTGAGCTTTCCTATTCCCTTTAACAGTGAACACATTAGTCATTGAAATGAAATACATAAACATGCCAATGAAATAGGTTTTATGTAAATATAGTCCAATGGAAAACTTTTAAACTGCTGTGTGAAATGTGCTTGCTTTGTGCCTTCAGAGCTCTGTTTAAGAGTAGTGCAGTTTTTGCCAACAAAATGTAGGCATTTAAAGTGTAGTGAAAGTGCATTTTACTGTGCTTGACATAGGAAGAATTTAAAAAGGGATCTTTTTGTGGACCATTGCTTTTTAAAGTGAGATAAAACTAGAATGAGAAAATATTAAAAATGTATTTTTTGGAAATACAAGTATATTTATTCTTCAGTTGTAAACCTGTTTACTCATAACTGATTAAGTGCACAGATTTGAAATGATGGTAGTTGAAATTATGAACTTACAATATTTTAAAATAATACTATATTTAAAGGAAAAAGTTTGAATTCACACAATGTACATCAGTCCACTAAATCTGTAGAAATTTGTGCATTCTCCTATTTTCTAGGGGTCTTTTACCATATGAACACATAACTAGTTTTCCTTCAGAGAATCCCAGATCATTGCCTAAAGGTTTATAGCTAAAATTGACAATCAAAAGTCCTCGGTTATGTTCCTGGTAGAATAGGATAATAATGAGTTAATATATTAAACTTGTAAATGATACATTTTCAGCCACAGACATGTCGGGAACCATATTAGGACTTGGATTTAGTTCTAATCTCTTACACCAAAAAATCACATCACATTTTTATAAACTGTTAAGGTAGAATTTATAGATCCAGTTGTATTAATTTCTTTTTTATGTATCATCAAATTCAACAGCTTTTAACTCATGTTCACTTTTACTTCATCTATATCCTAACCTCATCCTCCACCATCACCATATCTGATATCTTTGAAGCTAATGCCAAGTATCATATGAGTTAATCTATTCATGTTTCATAATATATTTTAATTTTTGGATTATAATCTAGGATAAGGTAACAGATTATTTTGCTATATAATATAGTAATATAATATGTTATATCACTTCCCTTTCAAAACATATGGTGATTCGGTCTTCATCTTTCTTCATTGTTCTTGCAATTTGTTGAGGAAAGTAAGTCCTTTTCTTCTTAGAGTTTGTCAGTTTGAATTTTGCTGACTATAGCTGTTAACATATTTTTATACTCCTTATTTTCTGTAAATTTTTAGTGACACAGAAATGTTGAATCTTTTTAATATTTTTGTAAGAATACTTTGCAGGAAGAACTGTATACTCATTATGAGGAACATACCCTATGTCTCCATTTATTTTTTTTTAATTTTGGTAGCCTTTTTTTTTCTTTTAAAGTTTATTTTTTATTTTTTATTTTTTTATTTGACACAGAGAGAGTACAGGTAGGCAGAGCAGCAGGCAGAGGGAGAGGGAGAAGCAGGGTCTCCGCTGAGCAGGGAGATCCCAGGGGCTTGATCCCAGGACCCTAGGATCATGACCTGAGCCAAAAGCCGTGGCTTAACCAACTGAGCCACCCAGGCATCCTGCTAGCCTTACTTTTCATTGCAAGATCAAGAGGCAGTGTGAAATTGGTGATACTTTAATTCTGTTATGGCTTGTCTATTTAATAGTTGGTGTTCCTATATTAAAAAAACCCTTTCCTGTATAAGTTGATTACCTTGCAAAGAAAGGCAAGTCAAATGCTTTTTTTTCTTCTAATGGTTAGTTTTCAGAATTGATTGATACCTTTGTATTTTTTTTAATTTTTAGTATCATTATTGATTTCAACCAGTGTGCTTTTATTTTTAGTATCATTATTGAATTTATTGGTTTTAATAGATGTGATATGTTTTAGTCTCTTGTGGCTGTTACTTTTACTGATGCTTACATTGTCCTGCCATTGATTTTTAGGAATCAAGTTGTTGACTGAGTCCTCTTGACAAAAGGCCAGTAATGATAATGTTCTTTTCCTAGTATTAGAAGTTCTGCTAGGCTTATCTTGTACATGTGCTGTCCCAAAAGAGTAAATATATCTCCACATAGTGTTGGTTGAATTGAAGAGAAAATGGCAATTAGAGACCCAAATCTGGATATTAGCATGCTTGTTTTTACTGAGTGGGTCATTATTTCAAATTACAAAAGATCAGAACTAGAAAACAATCTCTGCATTCTAATTTTAGGATTTTAGATATTTTACTTAAGTTTATATTTCTACCAATTTTCTTCCATGATAATTTTGGTTCCAAAGAATTACTAATTTGCTTATTATATCAATTGAAAGCTAAAAAGTTGAGATTTGGCTGTTGTAGTCAGAATAAGGTATAAAACTTCCTCATGAACACCCAGTGATACCTCGCAGGAACACTGAAAGTCCTTTAGTCTTTCCACCCATTCCTTCTTCGCTCTGGTGACATTGTAGGAGTCTTGGCATTTGTGATTTGGCCAAACCTGCCCTGGATATGAGGAAGTATAGTAAGAATACATTTTTATCTAGTTTTGCTGTAGATGTTGCCTTTAGGATTTGTTTTACTAACATAGTTGTTCTGGTGTTTTAGAGGGAGGGAAGTTAGAATTACAAAACTGATGTTTCTGCCATTTTCTTGCATTTTTGATATTCCTTGATCATCACACAGAAACGAAACTAGATTGTATCTATTGTTTTTCTTAGTCTCATAATTGAGTGAATACAGATGAGGAAATGAAATATCTTCATATCCTAGCAATATCAATTTACTGAGATGTAAAAAAAAAAAAAATCAGATTTAGCTTCTGGTTCTGAAGTACACTTTACTCTGCTCTCTATATGATGTAACAAAAAATCATGAAGAAATGCAAGGAGCATCCTGGGTCAACTGGTGGTCTTGTAGTAGGCAGAGAGGGAGAGAAAACCAAAACTCAAACCATGCATGACCTATGGTGAATTTCATGGAGCTTTTTTTTTTTTTTTTTCCCCTTCCCTTCTGGCCTAGATACAATGTAATACAAATCTTTAAGCTGTGTGGTGAACACAGACCTAAGGGTCTTCAAAAGAAACACATTTTTTTTTCCCCACTGGCTGGAGTGTGGAAAGGGGGGTACTATGGAGCCGAGAAAGTAGAAAAACAGTGGGGTTTTGTTTTGTTTTTCTTTAATCTTGTGCCTTCAAGCTCCATTTCTGAACCTGAAATCCAGTAGCAGAGGCAGTGAACTGGCATAGTTCATTCTGAATAGTCTGAACTGAATAGTCATTCTGGCATCTAAACTCTGAGAAGGGAATCTTTCTTACCAAAGGAAAGAGCTCTAAAGAGGAAAGGAGAATCCCTATTGCTGTTTTATTTTACTCTCTTCTCAGTTAGCCCCCAAACCAGAAAGAGTTATCGGGAATGTGCAACACGAGGGGCATTAGCTTTTTAGCAAGAGGACTAGGAAGTGTTGCCATTGGGAGTAGGGATACACTGAGCAGGGAACAGATGGACTGAGAATGAAATGGCATAAAATTCTATACGGATACTTGGGTTTATTTCTAATTTGTACATTTATAGCACCTGATTTTAATAGTATATCAAAGTCTTTGAGGATTGAACTATCAATTAGACTATGGCTAAGGTTTCAGTTTGGCTGAATATGTACCAATTTGGGTGGAATATGTGCAGGACAGATCTAAATAGCACTGAAAGGTCATTAAGTATAACTGGTAGAGGAAACAAAGTGCACAGAAGGTAGGTTGGAACTTGTGGTATAAACCACAAAAGATTGATTTCCTGCTAAAACAAGAACAACACCCATTTTTCCACAGAATTCAAATAAAACAGCTATTCCAATGATAATCCAAATCCCACACACAATCCAACATGACTCAACAAACAAAATCTGACAAATTCTCTAGGGAAGGAAAATCAACAGATGTCAGACCCAAGATGAACAAGATGTCAGAATTATCGAAGAATCTAAAAGTGGTGTTGTAAACATGCAAGAGAGGGTAAAGCAAAACACTCCTAGAATAATGTGGTGACAGAAATTCCCTGGAGGAGCATAGAATATGTAATATAGTACCAAATGGAAATTTTAGAATTGAAAAATGCAATAACCAAAAAAACTTCAGTTGACACACTCAATAGCAAAATGGAGATTACTAGGAAGGTTAGTAAATTTGAGGATAGGATAATAGAAATTACTCAGTTTGAGTAATGGAGAGGCAAAAGTATGGAAGAAAAATGAACAGACTGAGGATCCTATAGCACAATAACAGATGTTCTAACATTCTTGTCATTGGAATTCTAGAACCAGAGAATAGATAAGATACAAAAAAAAAAACAAACCTGAAAATATGGAAAATATTGTTTCAGCATGTTTAAGGTTTCTGATCAAAAGAAAATGAATTCAGATTAAAAGAAAACCCTCAAAACTGAAAATGTTGTTGAATAGATTTCCAGTTCTGTAGATACATTTCAAGGAAAGATAAAACCTAGAACAATCTTTGAAGAGTTTGATTACATTAGAGAGATAAGATTTCTTTTTCTGGAGAGGAGAGCAGCTGAATAGCCGTTTTTATATAAGCACCTAGATTCATGAGTTTGTAGTTCTTTTATATTACAAAATTACCAAGCTTAAGACATATGGTAACTTAGTAGCTCTTTATTAAAAGAGATTAAATGGGTGCATTAAAACTTTCATAATAAATTCCAGGTCTGATTGGTTTCACATCATTTAAAGAACAAATACCACCAATTACACAAAATCTATTTGAGGAAACAAAATTCTTCCCATGTTGTTTTTATGAGACAACATTGCTTTGAGGCTTACAACTAAATTTTGGGTTTTTAATTTCAAAATCAGTGTATTCTACCATATAAAAAGCTGAAAACCAGTCATATCATTGGATGAAGAAAAATAATTTGAAAAATCTGTTCAAGCTTTAAAACTCTAGTCAACTTTGGTAGAAGCTTATTTCTTTAATGAGGTCACCAACAAAGCCTGCAGCTAACATATTGATGAAAACCTTGATGCTTGGTGCCCTTCCACCCCTTTCCCCCCAAATTGGGACTAGGCAAGGATGTTCACTCACACCCTTCTTATTCATCATTGTACTGGAAGTCCTACCAGGAGCAATAAGGAGAGAAAAACACATTGCATAAACTTTGGAAAGAAAAATATGAAACTGTCCTTATAAACAAATTACATGAATATTTATAAACTGATACCCACACAGAATGTCCTAGAACTAATAAGTGAGTTTAGGATAATCTCAGGACATGGTTATTAGATGAAAATCATTTGTATGCCAACAAAACTACTAAAATGAACAGTGATAACTACCAATATACCAGTATCATTTATTATAACCTTCCATCTCAAAATAAAATACCTCATTGTAAACATAATATGTAGAATCTGTGCTGTGAACATTGAAAAATCATGGTGACGGGGATAAAGACCTCAATAAATGGAGAAATAGTTTATGCTCATGGATTTGAGAACTCAACATAGTCCAGAACTGTTTTTCCCCAAAATAATCTGCAGATGAAACAAAAATTCAATCAATTTGTCCATGGAAAATTGGTAGATATAGTCGGACTCCAGATTTATATAGAAAGGCAAAAGAATCAGAATAGAAAATATAGGGGCACCTGGGTGGCTCAGTGGGTTATGTATGCCTCTGCCTTCGGCCCAGGTCCTGGGATCGAGCCCTGTATCTGGCTCTCTGCTCAGCGGGGAGCCTGCTTCTTCCTCTCTCTCTGCCTGCTTCTCTGCCTACTTGTGATCTCTGTCTATCAAGTAAATAAAAAAAATAAAATTAAATTAAAAAAATAAAAAAAAGAATAGAAAATATAGTACTGAAAAAGATGAACAAAATTGAAGTTTCATATAGTCTGCTTTGAAGGCTCACCATGTATCCATGAAAGAATATCCACACAAATTAATAGAAACCAAGATTCCATAAATAGACCCACTCACATACTGTTAATTGATTACAAAGCAAGGTGGAAAGGCAATTTCAGGGAGAAAGCAGGCTTAACAAATTATGATGTGTCAATTGGGGATCTCAAATTGAACTTTCATCTGTACTTCACACCAAGAAATCATTTAAAATGTGGGGCATCGGGTGGCTCAGTCAGTTAAGTGTCTGCCTTCTGCTTAGGTCATGATCCCAGGGTCTGGGGATTGAGCTCCATGTCCAGCTCCCTGCTTAGTAGGGAGACCACTGCTCCCTCTCCCTCTGCCCTTCCACCCCTCCTCATGCTGTCTATGAAATAAAATCTTAAAAAATAATAAAAATATATCTAAATTTAAAATATGGAACTGTAATTTTTAGAGGAAAACCTAGAGCATAATTTTCATGACCTTGGGTTATGCAAAAGGTTCTTAGATAAATGAAATAAAAATGTAATTCATAAAACATTAATAAATTGGATTTTATGAAAACTAAACTTTTTACTCCAAGATACTATTAATAGAATGAAGAGACGAGTACAGATTGTGATAATGTATTTGCAAATCACACATTTAACAAGACTTAATGTTAGTCCATAAAAGTAACAGAAAAAGAGAAAACAAAATGCAATTAACATGTGCAAAATATTTCAGCAGGTCTTCCACCAAAGAAAATACATGGATAGCATTAAGCACATGAATAGATACTCAACATCTTTACCAGGAAAATGCAAATTAAAACTAGGAAGAGACACCACTACACATCCTAGTGAGATGTTCATACATTTCTAGTTATGATGCAAGATCAGCTAGCCACTCTGGAAAATATTTTGGAAGTTTCTTGTAGAGTTAAATATCTTTTAGTATGAGGCAGCAATTCCACTTGTAGACCTTTTCCATAAAAAAAAGCTTATTTTCATATGCACAAAAACTACCCATTAATGTTTATAGTAAGTTTATTCATAATTGCCCCAAATAAGTAAGTTTATTCATAATTGCCCCAATTATTTAATATTCAGCTGATTAATGTACTAACACTGTGATCCATCCATTCAGTAAAATAAAACAATATCAACAAAAACATGACTGAAGCATGCAACATTGATGAATCCAAATAGAATTATGTAAAATCTCAATATATTAGATTTTTGTAATTTATTCATGGGACATTCTGGATAAGAAAAAATGTTAAGGATGAATAATAGATTAGTAGTTGCCTGGGATTAGGTGTAAATGAAATTTGGACTAGAAACGCAAGCCTGAAAAATTTCTTGGGTGAGGAATGATAGAAATGTTTTGTATACTGATTTTAATGGTGACTACGTGAACTTACACATGTGATAAAAGTCTACATCTTGAAAATGTTAACTCTGAATGTTGTAAATTATAATACATTACTGTTGTAGTTATATTTCATTGGATAAACGTGTAAGAGTGATATAATAGTTTTATTATAAAATTTCAGTTTTTATAACATCCTGGAACATCATTTTCAACTATTAAAAGAAATTATGCAAATTAATGATGGAATAAATCTTAGTTGTGTTTCCCGTAAAAAAACTGGGACTTCGGCAGTTTCTTTTGGAGGTGGTCCCAGGCAGCACACTAGAGGAAGAGAGGAAAATGAAATCGAGTAGAGCTATATTATATCACTGAATGTGTTAATTAGTGGGTTATAATGAAAGACAAATAAGGCTCAATCTTGCTGTATGTTCTAAGTTACGTAGAGTAGGTCTTAAAATTGTGCGACTCGATTTTAGGAAGTTTGAGGCCACCTCCAAAGGCATTATCTATATTCTCTTGTACTGTGTATAGCTGTGGACACTCATCTGTGCAGATAGTCGTCACAATTAAAAATATTCCTTGAAAATTCAAATTTAAGTAAATCTCTCGTCTATTCCATCTGCCAACTATAGCAGGTAGACATTATATCCTAAGATGTAGTGGAGTCATCCTTAAGATGCCTAAAGGCAGATGTATTTTCCAGTTCATCTGTTATGTCTTGAGTTATGATGTTTTTGGCAAAAGATTTTTATGGAGTCAAGTTTATCAGTTTTTTGTTTTGCCTTCCATTTTGTATCAGAAAAGGCATTCTTTGTCTACACTAAGCTTAAAATCGTTACATAGTTTTGTTTCCTTTTATATCTCTTATGCATTTGGGGTTCATTCTTATATTAGTAAGAACAGGGATCCAAATTTTATCTTTTTAAATAGCTGTCCATTTAGCCAAGTACTGTTTATTTAAAAGTTCCTATTTGCCCTACTTATTTGAGATTATTATTATATACTAAGTTTTCACGTATGCTTGGATCTGTTTCTGTTTTTCTGTCTTATTTTTTCTATTTACAAGATCATCACTTTTATTTATAGGGGTTTTATAGCGTTTTAATGTCTTAAGAGGGTTAGATTCCCTTGGTGTTTTTCTTAGTGTCTATTTCTGAATGTTTCTCTATATAAGCTTCAATATCTAGTTGTCTAAAAACGTAAAAAGAGGATGCCTGGGTGGCTCAGTCAATTAAGCATCTGCCTTTGGCTCCTGTGATGATCCCAGGGTCGAGGGATCAAGTCCCACCTCAGTATCCCTGCTCAGCAGGGAACTAATTCCTCTGCCTGCTCCCCCTGCTTATGCTCATGCTGTTTCTCTCTCTCTCTCTCTCTCTCTCTCTGACAAATAAAAACATAGAAAGACCATGATGTTTTTTCCTTGTGAATAAATTAACTTTGTAAATTGATTTAGGGAAAACAATTATCTTTATAGTGTTGAGTCATCATAATTAAGACGCAGGGGGCATTTTCCCAAGTCCCTTTTTGTCATTGAGAAGTTTAAAAAATTTTTTTCCTGGTAGATTTTTTGTAATTCTTAGTAAATACTTTTGGTTTGTTTGCTACTATTGTAAGTATGGTGTTCTTTTACATTATTCTAATTTTGTTGTTGGATATATGAAGGGTTTTGACTTTTTCCTGTGTTATTTTTATATTGTGTAAGTTTGTAATGATTGTCATTGATTACTTTAATTTTATAGATTCTCTTGGGATTTTCAGGCTACCATCCTGCCATTTCCAAGTAGATCCAATTTAACTTTTACTATCTCCTGTGATTCCGATAACCTCTATTTAATTGCATCAGCTATTCATGATACAATGTGAAGTAGTAGAGATAATGGGATGTTTTCCTCATCTTAGTGGTCAGGCTTCTAGCATTCTTCCATTTAGTAAGGTAATGGCTTAATGTCTCAAAGTCTGCGGTGCTCGTATGCGATCATTTCAACGTATTCTTAGTTTTGTTTTTTTTTTTAAGATTTTATTTATTCATCTGACAGACAGAGATCACAAGCAGGCAGAGAGGCAGGCAGAGAGAGAAGAAGGGAAGCAGGCTCCCTGCGGAGCAGAGAGCCAGATGCAGGGCTTGAATCCGAGGACCCCGAGATCACGACCTAAGCCGAAGACAGAGGCTCCAACCCACTGAGCCTCACATATTCTTAGTTTTAAAAAATAAAGTATTCCTAGTTTTTATTTTCTTGGTGCTTTTTTTCTCCCCCCAAAATACATGTTAAATATTTTGAGTTACTCCAGCATTTATAGAGTTAAGCACTGAGTTATTTTACCCTTCCATCTGTTAATGTATTGTAAGATTTTAACAGACTTTCTAAAATTGGAATAATTGTATATTCTTAGAATAAATCTATTAATAGTGTACCATTAATGTGTGTTTTGTTAATACCATATTTAGTATTTCTGCACACACACAAAACATATTACATATTAATAAGTGGCATTAGTTTGAGTCTTTCTGTTATGTTTATCAGGTGTAGATATTGATATTATGCTTGTTTCATTAAAGTTAAGCGGCTTTCTTTTGTATTTATGGCTGCAGAACAATTTATAATACAGTGGAACTATCTGGACATTGAACATTTGGTGGAAATTCACTGAGAAATATTATATGCTTGTTGCTTTCTTTGTGTGTAATTATTTGATAAATTTCTGTGTTCTATAGAAAGTTCATGTAGATTTTGTGTCTCTATGTTCCTTTAGCTTTTTGTAAAAGTCCTTTTATATTGGATGGTAGGGAGTTAGTGGTAGAGTATGGATAGGTAGAATACTCATTCTTTTAACTTTGCTCTTACTAACAAGTCTGTTAAAAATAAAAATTTTGCCTTTTACGAATAGCTGATACGTTATTTTCTACGCTTGGCCACAGTTTAATGGGTGAGAATTTTTTTTTCTCAGTTTTGTAAAAAACTGAGTCATACTGGAATGTGTGATGAAGGGACAGGTAAAAAACTTTGGTAGCATATGATCTTTTAAAATATTTGGTTTGTTATTCTTATAACATTTTCTTTCTTTTTTTAAAATTTATTTTAAGATTGAAATATGTACTTCTCATATGTATTTCTCATAGGGAATAAATTATAGCTTCTAACTCTGTATGTGATCCTGGAGTCTCTTCTGCTGCCATAGAAATCATGAAACTTGGGTCCTTCTCTAACCTGCCCATTGTTTCTCTGAGTATTTTCCTACCTCTAGGAGCTTCTCATCTGTTCTCTAGTCAGTATGACTTCCTACATTTTCAGGGGTACTAGGTACCTGTTTCTATGTAACAAATTATCCCTAACTCTTAGCACTTAAAAACTAATCAAGCATTACCTCAATTTTTTGTGAGTAGGAATTCAGGAGCATATTAGCTGTATGATTCATCAGTGTTTCTCATTAGGTTGAAGTAAAGCTATCAACCCGGTGTTAGGCAAAGGCTTGAGTGAGGCTGAAGGAATCACATCAAGCTCAGTATGATTGTGGGTAACCTTCAGTTATTTATACTCTGTTGGATTGACAGCCACAGTTCCTGAGTATGCCATGTGGATCTCTCCATCATAGGGCTGTTCATAACACACCATCTTATTTACCCTGATGTGTGTGATCAGACAGAGACCAAGAGACAGACACACATGCACAGAAAAGCAGAGATACCAAGATGAAAGCCAAAACCTTTTTATAACCTAGTATAAAATTAAGTTTTATAACTTCTACCACACTTTTTTTTTATTAGAAATGAACCAGTAAGTCTAGCCCACATGTGAGGAATTCTAATAAATTCCAGGAGGTGATACCATTTGGGGTTGTCTTAGGGGCTACATTTTCATAGAAATCAGGGTTGTGAACCTTGGGCTTTCTTCATGGTAAGAAGATTTTTCCCCACCAGGTCACCAGGCTACAAAATTAACTTTAGGTTGTGCTTCCTTCCTTGTTTTGTTTTATTTTGTTTTGTTATTGGCATATTTTTTTTGTTGGTTTTCTTTTATCTGTTGTCATGGTGGGGAAAAAAAATGCTCCAGAGTTAATCTGCCCAAATAACTTTCGAAAATCTTGCAGAATATCATTGATACTATCTAAAATTTTCCCCTAATGTAATAGTATGCTTGGCAAGATAGTGAGATCCACAGGACTGCATCTACTTTATCAGCACTGAACCATCAGACAAGCATATTATACAAAAAAAAAAAAAAAAAAAAAGATGTATTAGGTTAAACTAACCACCGTCAGTTCTCAAGTTACTCTAACTTTAAGTTTCTATAATTCCAGTTCTAAAAAGTCTGATATCATCCTCTGTGGGATCCCTGTAAGTCGAAGTCATTGGTGACCCACTTTAATATTTAGGTGTCAAACATTTAGCAACTATTTTACAGATTTGTCTGTCAAGGCCATCTCCTAGCTGATCTGAGACAGCTGCCTGATTGAATGTCTGCCTTTATATTATTAACTTCACTCTTTAGAACCCCTTCCAGTGACAAACCATGTCCTGTCATTTTTGACTTTTTTTATGCCATTATAGTTGACATCTCCTGAATATCTACATGAAGATTTGTTTCTGCCAACATGGAAATATTTTCCAGAATGAGACAGGAGTCTTGAACTAGTCTCTGAAGTGGTCATTCCCAGTTGACTAAATTGTGGATTAATATGTGTGGTGTCAAAGTAGAGAAGATAATGAATAACTAAGCCCTTGGCATAAACATACAATATAAAAACAAATATGTTTTAACATTTAGGTATTTTAAAGAGCTTCTACATATGTTAGCTTTTAAGATATAATGATAATGCCGCTAGGCAATGGGTAAAGTTTACTATCTCAGTTATATGAGTAAAGGAAAATGAAGGTAAGAAAGGGCAGTAGTTGTCCAATGATAGAACCATTTTGCTATGGAATCTAAATGGAAACCCAAATCTGACTCCTAACCCAGAGAAGTTTCCATGATACTGTTCTCCTTCTCTTACTACAGTAATCCTGAGTAATTGAAGCCAGTTTCCACTTGCTTTAGTTAAAATAGTTATGGGCTAATCCCAGGAATACTCCAGAGAAACATCACACTTCACACTTCTCATCCCTAAAATATACTGTCTTCAACCTGCCCTGAAATTGAACACTCTGATGTTGCTTAACATCATGGAAAGCGCCAAGCCAATTTCAATTTCAAGTTCTTTGTATTTTCAGAATGTCCATGTAATTTAGCCGAGATGGGAAAGTTTTATTCATTTTGAACTCCTTCCCAGTCTAGCATACATAGCTCTTGGTCCTAGAATCTCTCAGAGGCTGAGACTATAAATATATAAGTTTATTTCTCCTCATTCCTCTTGCCCTATTTATCTCAGGTAATTTAATGGGGTTCAGTTTAGTCTTTTTTTTTTTTAAAGATTTTATTTATTTAACAGACAAAGATCACAAGTAGGCAGAGAGGCAGGCAGAGAGAGAGGAAGGGAAGCAGGCTCCCTGCTGAGCAGAGAGCCCGATGCGGGGCTCGATCCCAGAACCCTGCGATCATGACCTGAACAGAAGGCAGAGGCTTTAACCCACTGAGCCACCCAGGAGCCCCAGTTTATTTTTGATTATGCTGTAACTTCATATTCACTGTCAAGTCAACTCCTCCTTTTTTTTCTATTTTATCTAAAACAATCTATTGAGATAATTAGATAACTCTAGAAGAGCATCCTAAGGTTGAGTACAGTCCTTTTAGATGTATTTTTCAACTACACTGACAGAAAAAGCACAGAATGCCCAATATCATCATAATTAAAAGTGTCCTTGTTATGGAGGTATTACATAAGCCATGAATATTATTAGTTTAAACATATGTCTAGAAGTACTTGATAGGCCCTGGGTATAAGTGAAATGACACAGTCTTTGGTATAGCGTTCATAATATTGTTATGAAACAGACACTTTGATTTTCTTTTTTAGAGGGGGTTTTATGCTATGTTTTACATAGTGAATGAGTTTGTATACTCAAGCATGCTCAGACGAGGAAGGAGTAAATTGATTCCTTCTTAAAGTATTAGGTGAGAGGCACTGGGTGGCTCCGTCAGTTAAGTGTCTGACTCTTGATTTCAGTTTAAGTAGTGATCTCAGGGTTGTGAGATCGATCCCCGCATTAGGCTCTGCACTGTGTGTGGATCCTGCTTAGGATACTCTCTCTCCCTCTGCCCCCTCACCCCTCCTGTGTGCACACGTACACGCTCTTTTGCTCTCATTCAGTGAAAAAAAAAAAAAGAGCATTAGGTGAGACCTTTTAGGCCCGAGTGTTGAAAGTACTGTTCTGCACAAATCAGTGGAAACATTTTCAAGTGTCTGTAGGAGATGAAGGAAGAAGTCAATGAGAATAATGAACAATCATAAACTAGCAAAAGAATCATCAAAACTTTTATAAAGATATTACTAACCTTATCACTCAGTGTGAATAAAATTATTTTTCACAGAAACCAGTCAACAGGCTTGATTTCATGACCCAGGAGTCACAAAAGATAAAAAGGAACAGGAATTTAAGGAAACCTTGAACTCGTTTCTGGAATTTTACACATCCATAATATTGATTTCTATCAAGTTTAATTTGCCTTCTGGGAGGCCAGGTGCCTAACTTGTATCTGCTTTTTTACAACAGTGTCATAATTGTCACGGACTAAATTTTGCTAAAAATATATACACATTTCAGTTAGAGAATGTCAGTAAACTATGAAAATTACACAGAGTATATCAATCATGAACTTCTAAGTGAAAGAGAAGTTGTGAAGTACAAATTCTATATTTCATCATGTATTATACATAAAAATGTCCAAATCGGTAGGACCTTTTTACATCATCATAACTTATAAATGCTTGAAATGGATTTGAAAATAGAGTGGAAACTTCTAGCTGGCTAGGAAACCACTATTTACCTAAAATCCAGTAGAAATTTGTTAGTGAGAGTGTGTGGCATCAGATTACCTCAGGTTTCACATTTAGACCCATTGCGTGTCAGCTTAAAAACCTTGGAGAAGTTATCTAGTCTTTCTGTTTCGTTTTGCTGTCTGAGATAGACTTTATATCTGTCCTAGGATCATTGTTATGACTAAGTTAACATAAATGAGTTATTAAGAGGTAGAATTTAAAAGTGTAATATCGACCATCCCGCATGCTATTTAATATTGCCATTATTTTTGTCTCTTGTAAATTTTAAATTAAATCGGAATCTCTGGTATTCTGGGATAAAATGGGAAAAATGTATGAAGTATTTCTGCGGCATCCTGAAGCATGACTCTCTCTGGGCAAACCTCCTGTGTGACCAGAGTTACAAAGTGAACTAGTTACCTTCTTCTTGGAATACCATTTTTACTTGAAAGAACAACTTCAGACAAACTGGTTATTCAGACTTGAGGATTTGGCAGATGCATTCTAGAAATGAATGTCATTTCAACGAAAACAGTTGCAAATATGTGTTTCCAATGATAAATTTGGGCTTTCCAGCAAAATTAGAATTTTGGAAAACATGTATTTGCCACCCTGAGCTTAACATTTTCTCATCTGATGAGATTGGTGGGAAATTAACAATTGTGATTTTTTTTATATGGTTTGATGAAGGATGCCAGCATTTAGAATGCATATATAATTTAGTGAACTGGTATTTTTCAAGTCACTATGATATTTAAAAAATCATGCATGGGTAAAAGTCATGCATGGGTAAAAGTCATTCAAAGGCAGAACAGACCAGTGGATTTCAGATAGACTGAAGGATTTCAGCATAACAGAGTACATAAAGTTCACTGATAGGGCTTCAGAAGGCACATTACAGTTGTGACTTTTAAGACAATATCAGTTACTAAGCTTTAGTGTTGAATCAAAAAATATCCACAATTGACTAAAAAAGCTATTAAGATAGCTTATTAGCTACTTTATCATATCCCTTATTATATATCTGAGGCTAGATTTTCTCCACATATTTCAACAAAAACTGCATAATACAACAGACAGAATTCAGAAGCATATTTGAGAATCCAGCTATCTTCTGGAAATCCAGACATTAGATTTGTAAAACTGTGGAATACCAGCTGTATTCTCATGAATTCTTTTGTTTTGGGGATATAGTTTTCCCACCCATACCCCCCAAAAAATGGCCTCCTCGGTATTTCTCAAACACACTTAGCATATGTCTACCTCAGAACCTTTGAACATAAGATTTGTCTGCTTTGGAGCTCGCTTCCCCCATTTGTTTTCACAGCTCACTACCTTGATTCATTCAGGTTTCTTTTTAGAATGACCTAATCAGAGATGCCTTCTCTTTTTAAACTACTCAATCAAATAGTGTCTTCAGCTATTTTTCTTTATATCAATCACCATTTAGTATTAAACTTACTTATAGTTTGTTCCCTCCATAGTAACATGGAAGCTCCCTGAGCAGAGAGACATGCTGACCTCTCCTCATTTTCCCGGTGCAAACATTCATTTTTTTTTAATGGAACTGAAATAATGCTCTTTTATGGAAATTTGGTTAAGAATGTGTAGGGAAGTTTGGGGCACCTGGCTAGCTCAGTCAGAAGAGCATGTGACTCTTGATCTTGAGCTTGAATCCCATGGTGGGTATAGAGATTACTTAAGATTACTAAATAAACTTAAAATATTAGTATCTTTTGGGGCACCTGGGTGGCTCAGTTGCTTGAGGGTCCTACTCTTGATTTCACCTCAGGTCATGATATGAGGTGGTGAGATCAAGCCCCATAGTGTCTATGCAGCCTGCTTAAGATATTCTCTCCATTTCCAACGATAGAACTAGAGGGTGTTATGCTAAGAGAAATAGGTCAATCAGAGAAAGACAGTTATTATATGATCTCTCTGATAAGAGGAATTTGAGAGGCAGGGTAGGGGTCATGGGAGGAAGGGATGGAAAAAATGAATGATGGGACCGGAGAGGGAGGCAAATCTTAAGAGACTTTTTTTTTTGCTAGC
Source organism: Taxidea taxus jeffersonii (assembly GCA_003697995.1). Classification (NCBI taxonomy): domain Eukaryota; kingdom Metazoa; phylum Chordata; class Mammalia; order Carnivora; family Mustelidae; genus Taxidea; species Taxidea taxus. The sequence goes on along the minus strand of RCUC01157269.1, from coordinate 97,359 downwards.
ATTTTTTAAATTTATTTTTATTTTTTATTAAGAGACTCTTAATCTAAGGAAATAAACTGATGGTTGCTGGGGTTGTGGGGGAGGGATACAGTGACTGGATTGTGGACATTGGGGGTGGTGTGTGCTCATAGCATTGTATTGTATGAGACTGATGATTCACAGACCTGTATCCCTGAAACAAATAATACATTATATGTTTTAAAAAAAAAAAATTCTCTCCCCACCATCTCTCTCTCTCTCCCTTCCACTTTTAAAAAGCGCATAAGGAAATTTACAGAGTAGCATATTATTATGAAAGTCTGAAGGGCTTTTAAAAGTCTTAAGGACAAACTAAGATTTTCCATAAGCATTTGAAGAAAAATGCCATGAATGAAAGAATAATACAAAGCATCCAAATACTCCTAGGTATCATGTGTTTAATTTTACTTTCACAGATAAAATTTCAATGTATGATAGTCTCTATTAGCCATTACTAAATTGAAGAAGCTGAAATTATTTTATTTAAAATACTGATTATAATAAATATTTTAATATATATTAAATAATAAAATATCTATTTAAAATATTGACTAACTTTTGAGAGATGTTTAATGAATGCACAGATTTGGAGGTGGGGATAGTTCATTGCTAGTGAATAGGAAAAGCAACTGATTTTTGTATATTGTATCCTTCAACTTTACTGAATTTTTTTAACTCATACAAATTTCTTGTGGAGTGTTTAGGGTTTTCTATATATAATGTCTTCTGTAAAGAGATTTTTTTTCTTTTTCCATTCCAGATATGTTTTCTTTTTATCATTTAATTTCTCTGGTTCAGGGATGTCTAGGTTGTTCAGTTGGTTAAGCATCTGTCTTTGGCTCAGGTCATGATCCCAAGGTCCTTGGATTGAGCCCCATGTCAGGCTCTCTGCTCAGTGGGAACCTCCTTCTTCCACTCCCTCTGCTTGCCTCTCTCTCTCTCTCTCTTTCTCTCAAATGAATAAAATCTTTTTAAAAAGTCCTCTGGCTTTGACTTTATTTCATTGAATAGAAATGATGAGAGTGGGCATCCTTCTCTTGTTCCTGATAGGACCAAATCCCTGCCTTCATAAAAATATGGTTTACTAATTTAGGATAAACTATAATTTAAAAATTAACATTACAACCCAGAGTAGACTGGGTTAAAAGAATAACATAAGTATAGGTGTTACTTCAGATGAGAATAGGGTAAAAATCCCAAATGTGTCAAGAAAGAGTACCAAAATCAAAAGGAAAAAAATGGAAAACCAGATGACTGATTTAACCTTAACCCATACCAATGACAACATTAAATATAGGTGGTCTGATCTCTAACTTTTTGATTACAGCTATCAAAATAAGTGAAGACACTGCTATATACTGTTTATAAGAGATAAACTCAATATAAAGACACAAATAGGTGGCAATCAGAATGCTAAAAAGAAATATACTATGTAGATTTTAATTGTAAGAAACCAGACATGGTCTATGTTATGGTAAGTCAGACTTATACTGGAGATAGATACACAAATATTGTAACAGTCATATTATATGTATATACCTAATATAGCTTCATGTACACCTACAAATTTTTTTATAAGATTTTATTTACTTGAGGGGTGCCTAGGTGACATCTGCTTTTGGCTCAGGTCATGATCTCTGGATTTGGGATGGGGCCCCACCTTGGGCTCCCTGCTCAGAGGGAAGCCTGCTTCTCCCCCTGCTCGTGTTCCCTCTGTTGCTGTGTCTCTCTCTGTCAAATAAATAAATCTTAAAAAAAAAAAAAAGATTTTATTTGAGAGTATGTGTACGTAAGTGCATGTATGCGTGAGACTGTGTGTGTGTGTGTGTGAGAGAGAGAGAGAGAAAGAGAGAAAGAGAAGGAAAGAGAATCTGAAGCAGACTTCACACACAGCCTGATGCGGGGCTCTGTCTACAATGGTGAGATCATGTCTTGAGTTGAAACCAAGAGTCGTTCGCTCAGCATGCTGAGTCTGACACTTCTAAATGTGCAGTAGAAACATAACTAACAGACTGAAAGAAAAAAAGGACATAGCCATAATTGTGGTTTTATATTGATTATATTAATATCTATATTGATTATATTTATATATATATTTATATTGATTATATTAATATATAATTATATATTAATTGAGGTTTAATATTCTTCTCCATAATTGCAAGTAGTAGACAAAATAGTGGTGTGTACGTGTGTGTGTGTGTGTGTGTGTGTGTGTATACACACTATTTAAGCAATGCTACGAGCCAGTTTAAGCTAATAAAAAAATATAGAACACTATAGCCAATAGGTGGAATGCACGTTATTTTTCAGTTAGTGAAACTTCCCTGTTATGAAGGGGATATTTGTGCACCCCTAAAATTTTTATGTCGAAGCCCTAACTCCCAATGAGATGGTATTTGGAAGTGTAGTTCCTTTGGGAAGTGGTTAGATCTAGAGGAAGATCATGAGGGTGGAGCCCCTATGATGGGGTTACTATGGCTGTAAACAAGAAGAAGGACAAGCCAGAAAGAGGGCTTTCACCAGAACCCTACCAGTGCTGGCACCATGACCACAGACTTCTAGTCACCAGAGCTATGAGAAATACCATTTGTTAAGACACCTAGCCTATGGTATTTTGTAATAAGAACCCTACCAGAAAAAGCCATATCCCAGTGTAGACAATGTACTAGTCTATAACCCAAGCCATAGTCAATTTCAAAAGCTAAAACCTTTCTTAATATGCTTCATGATGATAAGTAAGCTAAATATGATTAATAAAAATATGTAGACCACCCCAAGTTCCTCGGAAGCTAATCAGTGTACTTTGCTATACATTGAGTATTAGTTGATGCAGTGTTACATTAGTTTCAGATGTACAGTGTAACACTTCCACAAGACTGCATTATGTTATGCTCATCACAAGTGTAACTGTCATCCATCACCATGCAATGCTATTATAATACCCTTGATTATCATCCTTATGCTGTTCCTTTCTACCTTATGACATATTTATTCTATAATTGGAAGCCTGTATCTCCCACTTCCTTTCACCCATTTTGTCCAACCCCCATCCGTAGCATACTTTCTAAACCTACTAATCAATGAAGAAATAGATCAGAAAATACTTGTAACTGAACACTCATAAAAACACCTTGTATTAAACCTTGTGGGTCCAGCTAAAGCAGGGCTATTATAAAAATTTGTAATTATAAATGTTTATATTAGAAAAAAGTAACATGTAAATATAAATGTCCTAAGTGGTCACCTTTAAAATCTTGAGGGGAAAAAAGTAGCAAAGCAAACTCAATGTAAACAGAAGGACGGACACACACACACACACACCCTGTATCATTCTAGTTCTATGAAGTAGAACCTGTAGAACTAATCTGGTGAAATTGGAGTACTGCTTGCCTCTGTGATGAAATGAAAGAGACTGAGGAAAGGGACATGAGGGAAGATTTCAGGGTGATAACAGTGCTCCATATTTTGATGTGTCAAATTCATGTGTGCATAGGTTGGTCAGAGCTCAAATATATAGTAATTATTTTCTGTGTGTAATTTTACTTGGGAAATAAACTCAATTTAAAAATGCATTGTAGGGGGACGCCTGGGTGGCTCAGTTGGTTAAGCGGCTGCCTTTGGCTCAGGTCGTGATCCCAGCGTCCTGGGATCGAGTCCCACATCGGGCTCCTTGCTTGGCAGGGAGCCTGCTTCTCCCTCTGCCTTTGCCTGCCACTCTGTCTGCCTGTGCTCGCACTCTCTCTCTCTCTAACAAATAAATAAAATCTTAAAAAAAAAATGCATTGTAGGTAAATATGTTAACCTATGCAGGGCAAAATGTCAGTATACTTAAGATGCATTCTGATAATTACTATTTTCAAGTCTATTTTATATTTAGTACAGCTGGTTACAAATATTTTTATTGATTTCATCACCTTAATATCACTTCTTGTTGAGTAAAGAGCATGACCTTAGAATCCAGAATGTGCTTTTACTTCACTCTTACAGTAAGACAGTGTGATCACTGAGTATATAGAGAGTAAGACTTGAAACTAATTTGTTTCTATATTTGAAATATGAAATAAACGCAAAAAAATTTAATGCTTGCATTAGTAATTCATTGTTTAGGAGTTTCTCCCTGGGCGAGTGGTGGGGGAAGAAATCTATATGTATTCTTTACTCAGCAGCTGTAATATAATGTTAGACTAAAATGGCACTAATGTTTATCTGAAATACAATCCTCACAGCTGGCAAGTGTTAGAGCATTATCTCGTAGAACTTCTATAAAATCTGTAGCAAATTATCTTTAAAACGGCAAGAAATCAGTTCTATTGAATTTTTATTCATTTGTTTCAGTGTTTTTTAAACTTGGTTGAAGATCACACGTACATGCATACTCACCACATACATGCTCAAGTGCTTTCACAAACAGACGTGATAGAAATATAGGCGAAGAAGTAAAGCATAATCGTCAGAATTGAAGAATTATAAAGATGAGATAAGTGCACAGTTTCTTTCAAATATAACAGGTATGTGGGGATGAGGTGTGGATCCACTCCGTGCAGATATATTCTTCCAACGATGTAGTTTCTACTTAAAACGTGGGTGTTAAAAAAAAAAAATGTAGGTGTTTATGTAGGTCTTGTGTGGGTGTTGGTGTGGTTGCGTGTTTAAAGTGTGAGGTAGGTGGGGCACCTGGGTGGCTCATTGGGTTGAGCCTCTGCCTTTGGCTCATGTCATGGTCTCAGGGTCCTGGGATCGAGCCCCACATTGGGCTCTCTGCTCAGCAGGGAGCCTGCTTCTCCATCTCTCTCTGCCTGCCTCTCTGCCTACTTGTGATCTCTCTCTCTCTGTGTCAAATAAATAAATAAAATCTAAAAAAAATAAAAAAATAATAAAAAAAATAAAGTGTGAGGTGGGAAATAAGGAGTAGTTTATTTTTAGTAGACACATCTTCTACTTGTGAAAATATCAATATATCCTTCTCGTTTATATCCTATCAAGGATTGAGGGAATTGAACCCAAGCCACTGTGTCTCATTCATATTGGAAAATTCAGGGTATCTCTTCTGATAGGAGGGAAGACCAGGTCCTAAAAGAGAGTGGAGAACCTCCTTTGAAAGCAAAGATTTGGGGGCACCTGGGTGGCTCAGTGGGTTAAAGCCTCTGCCTTCAGCTCAGGTCATGATCCCAGAGTCCTGGGATCGAGCCCCACATTGGGCTCTCTGGTCACTGGGGAGCCTGCTTCCCTTCCTCTCTCTCTGCCTGACTCTCTGCCTATTTGTAATCTCTGCCTGTCAAATAAATAAATAAAATCTTAAAAAAAAAAAAAAAAGAAAGCAAAGATCTGGGTTGAATTTGAGGAAGTCTGGGGAATATTGGAGGGAGAACATGGGGGATACAGGCTGTTATCAGTGCTTGGAGGCTTTGAAAGATAATTGGGTGATACATACTTTAAGAACTTTTCCCAGGTTTTATTGTAGCACCTTTGGCATTTTTCAAGAGGGTAATGAAGAATTAAATTGCTTTGTATTTGCTTTTGGATGTGCATCTGAATTCAACAACATGCTAAAATAGTCATAAAGAGACCCCCTTTTACAGAGTTCTATTAGTAAGTTCAGACTTTTTATGTGTTTAAAGTATCTTTGTCAGCTATTTTGTTTTCAGAATTAAAGTAGCTCATTATTAAAGAGTGTCTCTTTCTTTTGTTTAAAAAGTGTGTCTAGTCCATGGTGAATTCATGATAATTATTTGACTCACTGATATGCTTTCAGTTTTTATGTCTTCAGCTTTCTCATTTTCTGTTGTTTTTTTTTTTTTTTTATTTTTTTTTATTTTGCGACTTAACACTTTATTCCCTGTTTTGGCCAAGTGTACATACAGCAACATAAACATTTTTTTACCCATAAGTCTTCGTTTCATTCCTCCCATTATTGTCAGTTCTGCTCCAAATGGGCAATCATTTTGTAGGACACGAATAGTGTTCCTTTTCTCTGAATAACTTACTAGTTCATGATAGGTTAAATCTACTTCTGTAATTATGGTACCTCCAGTATTTCGTGATAATTGTGGTCACTGATGGTTAGGTGGCCCTATCTTGTTGACCTGTCGGCCTTTCCCTTACCCTGGTCGCAGGATCTTTTGTGAAGCGCCATCTGTTGGTCCAACTGTGTCTGTTTCTAAGGCAGTCCTACCAGCAACTGTATGTATGTCCACTGACTCCTTGCTCCTTCAGTGAGAGCTCTTCCAGAAGGCCTAGAGTGACTCAGATTAGATCAGGAAACCAGAAGCCAGTATCCTGCATATTCTTTGTTCTCAATGAGAACCATAATTTGATTAATCAGATGGATGAACAAAAACTCATGTCGTGCCCGGTAGTAGCACTTGGTGATTTGCTCTTCCTGGTGCTGAATCCATTTACAGTGTTGGACTTCGGCCTTGGCATGTTCTTTTAATTTTCAAATTTGAACTGCTGCCTAGGATGCCTTGTTTCTATCTTCTACTTATTAGTTGGAACTCTGGAGGCCAACGATTACCTGAATGGTATCCAAAGTACTAATTTCTTAGACAGTATTCATTTTACCACTTTGCTATTTCTATTGGGATCAACCTTTGTAATTTTGGTAATTCAAATATCCTGTTATTCTCTGCCTAATCCTGTGTTTCGGAAGCCCTGGTGGTACATAGTTTCATGAATGGTTTGTATGTGAACTCATGAGTAAATACTTTTCGAAACTAAATGGAAAACTTTGCCTTAGATCTGAATGTATTTATTAGGCCATAAATTACTATGAAGCCATGAAAGTAATTAACCCTTTTTTATGATTATATAATCAACTGGTACAGAGATGAAATAATGATATTTCTAACTTTGTGGGTTTTAATTTCCAAATCTAATTGATGTTAAAACATACCTTTAAATAAATTCTCTGTATAACGTGTGCTATTTAAAATTATTTCTGTGGTCTGAAAACAAAATTAGAAGCAATGAAAAGAACTTTCTACTGAGTAATTCTTTGGGCATCTTAAGTACTTCTAAAGATTTCATACTAGGTAAACAGTAAACAGTAGTTTCAAAAGTTAAAGTTAGTGTTTCCCTAACGTTATCTAAATAAGTTGAAGACAAATGAAATTCAGTGTCCTGAATTATTGTTCAAACTACCCTGTCTCTTCAGCTCCCTGGCACTTCGGAAATGGATGCTTTCAAAATTTCTCACCTAAATTATCACAATAATCTCTTAAATGTTTCCTTCTCCATTAATTTCATTCTGTTTCCTATTCACCTTGCATAGTGATGCCAGGTGATTTTTCTGAAGTATTTGATTAGCTCATTCCCTGACCATCAAGCATTTCATGTCTCTTCAGTTGCCCTCAGTATAAAATTTTAAGCCCTTTCATAAGATGCATAAGTTACATGTTTTGGATCCTTACCTATTTCTTATACTCAAATTTGGTTTCCTAGACTTTGCCTTTGCAAATGATACTTCCCAATTTCTCTGACAAGCTGGCTTTCTGTTAGGGTCAACTAATAAACTTTAGGAGGAGAGCAGACAGTGAGAAGAATGAAGGAGACATTATATTTCCAAGTTACTGTGAATATTCCTTTAGTCACAAAGGTCCATTTCCATCGATTTCCAGAGCTGTTTGCAGCCCCAGCCAGTGTCACTGGGCTTACTCACTGCTACCAAGAGCAAACAAGCCATACCTTATTATCGAGGTAGAATTCCACCCAGTCCACTCTCCCAATCTGCTGAGAAACAGACTGGCTTGTCTGAGGTCCAAGCAGACTATTTGCACATGGCAGAATCCCCTCTAAGACCTGTCTCTTTCTCTTTAGTAGAATAACTTAGAGGTCTAGGATTGCAGTGTCTCTCCAAGGACCCATCTCATTGCACAGCTTCTTTCTGTCACTAGGTTTTCATAATAACATCTCTTTTCTAAGTTTCCTACCAATAGGGGGGGTTGGAACCTATTCTTGCAATTCCTGTTTTCTAGGTAACCTCTTTTTTTTTGCTCTTAGCTATCCAGTACATGTTTAATCAATCTCATGTGTTAAACTTCATTTTCTCTAACTCCATAAATGCAGTGCTGTGATGGTAAATTTCTTACAACTGGCTCTCTGGTAAGGGGGCCAAGGCATCCATGATTTTTATAATTTGCTCATTTCTAAGGTGTGAATACTTCCCATCATGACAGATTTCATACTCCCAATATGATGTCCCTTGAATGTGGAATTAGGAAGATAAATACACAGTGATTCATTATTATGGGCCTACTCCACACATTGTGTTTTGTGGGTTTTGACTGTACCATGAATGAAACAATAGTGGATACAGTAAGTTTTCAGGAAATGGACTCTCACAGGTGGGATTTGGATATTGTCCTTGGCTCCATTCTGAGTTCCTTTAAAATGGAACAAGGTCTACTGGGAATATATCGTACCTTGACATCTGGATGAAATTGCCATCCCTGGTCACTCAGGATGAAGTGCCTGAGAAAGATAAGGCTTTGGTGAGACATGTGACTGCTTCTGTCCATGAGTATTAGTGATCCCATCTGTGAATGGGTTAGGATGGTACATACCTGAACTGCAGAATTTACAGAATAGGAAGGGACAAGCTCGGGAAATAAAACTTCCAACTTTCAAGTCACAGTGATAGAAACAGAGTTCTCCTGTGGCAGACCTCTTATGGCTGTAAAATACATGCAACTGAAAATTATCCTCAAATGTAATTAAGTATTTTGCAGAATTACAATGTAAGCTGAAGCCAGAGATTTATCAAGTATTTAATATAAATACCAGGACTCTTTCATAAAGAAGTGGATTCATGACTTAAATAGATTCAAATGATTCTGCAAGTCATCCAAGGCTTCATTGTCAATGGAAGGAACCTGTTTTTTTAACCTTAAAAAAGATTGTAAAAGAGGGGCCTCTGGGTGATTCAGCCAGTTAAGTATCTGACTCTTCATTTTTGGCTCAGGTCATGGTTTCAGGATCTTGAGATCTAGCCCCACTTGGGGCTCTGTGCTCAGCTGTGGGTTGGCTTGAGTTCTCTCTCTCCCTTTCCTTCTGCCCCAATCATGCTCAAGCGTGTGTGTTCTCTCTCAAATCTGGGACGGGGGAAAAAAGATTGTAAAAGAGAATGTTTATTCTTCTGAAGATCCACTATTTCAAATTCCTATCTCATCTATAACTAGAATCATAATGTGCTGCAGGAATTCAAGTGTGACATTGACCTGGGAAAAGTTAGTATTTTTGCTAATTCGTATTTATGGAGGCTTAAGGGGAAAATGTGTAAAATTAGATTTTAAAGATGCTAGGGTAAGGAGGATAAAATATAATGATGGGAGAAATTTATTTTTATACGTAACTTATCAGATCTGGGTTCTATGTATTTAAGTAGTTTGGAAGTGGCTCAAAGAATTTGTGGTGAGTTGATTGAAAGCTGAACTCAACAGTGGCTGTTCCTCACTGATGTTAGGGTGTCAAATTCTCTGATGTAGTGTAAAGGGATGAATGAAATGGAGATGCAGTGGAAAAGAAGTGCATTTTTTATGAAAGACCTACATGTATACATACTGGCACATACTCAAGACTCAGAATATCCCTTATTAAACACTTGAGAAATTCATTAGTGATGGAGGACCAGCTTCCAAATAAAGCCCTGTGATTGCTGAACCCTTTAGAGGAGGCTAATGCCAGGAGATGCTGCTGTGAAGATGATAGCCCTAATTTCAGTGGTAATTTTGGAGTGAGGGGGATTTCTTGCTATCTTTATTCTCTAGCAACAAAGGGGGTAAAATTATTATATTTGGAAGCAGGGATAAGAGGTTAAAGAATGATTTAAACTGCAGAGATATTGATGGTGATCAAATGATCCCAAGTTTACTAAGACATGAAATATATAAACAATGTACCATAGTATTTGATTAAATAAATGCATAATTTCTAAATCTCAAGGCACAAATCAAACTCAAATTTATACTGGAGAATAACTCAAGAAATTTGAAATTGTAAATCCTGTGGGCTATGTTTATTAGAAACTGTGGCTACTTCTTAGAACTTTACCAACATAAAACTATCCAAAAAAAGAAACTAAAAATAAATTAAACTATTCATGTTTTAATAGACATAAGTTTTGAGTTATGAGAACCTGGGCATTCAGTATGTGACTGTGGACCACCAATCCAAGTGAAATTTTATAGTTCTCAAGTAATTAAGTTTGAGTGGAAATCTTGTACATGGATAGGCCATTTGGTTCCTGGAACTAATCGTCAACCATATAGATGGAATAAATTTATGGTAATCCCATTTTGGCTTTCCAACAAATGGATTGACAGCTGTTAGAGTAGGGAGTAGTATGCGGAAGCCCTTTGGTAGTCTTTTTTTTTTTTTTTTAACTAGTCTGATAAAAAAAAATATTATATCTGACTAAAAAAATATTGTATCTTTGGGTAGATTCAATAAATGCCATTAAAGAAAACAACTTTGAAAAAGATTGTGGTTTGTCATATTCTTACCTAACAGATTAAGTCTATTTGGAGTGTTTTTAATCTCCAAGAACGGCCATAGATTATAATGACATTTTACTTGGTCCTTATTTCAGTTGCAATTTTAAGTGTGATATCCTTACTGGAACAAGGTCTTCATGACTTAAGCCCCTGATCTGGCAAAGGCTCTTTGCATTATACTAATTGAGAAGGACTACTAGAAGTTGTAGCTTTTACCTGAGAGGAAAACAATACATTTTCACGGTCTTGCCTCAAGCCTCTATTAATTTTCATCCTCTCCGCCAAGGGTAGTGGAAAGGTTTGAGTTCCTTTACATAATGCAGAGTCCAACACAGACTATCTCTTGATGACAGCATGCTAATGAGTCTTGAGGAGGAGGGAACAAATGAGTTAGGACACATACCTGCTGGAAGGGTAAAGAATCTTGTGAACATTCAGGGTCCTTCCACTTCAATGAAATTTACAAGGTTCTAATAGTCTAAAAAATTACTCGTGGTATGCTCTTCAAATTGGGACACAGGTTGCTATTACATATATAGCCTATCACTAAAGACCTAAAAAAGCTTGGTTGGGTTCCTTAAATATTAAGGGCAGCATACATTGCATTCAAGTAATTCATGAGGCTGCAGAGTTTTAGAGGGGCCCTGAATGAGAAAACATTCTGCAACAATTCCAGGGTAGAATGCAAAATTCTCTCTTTGACTGCTCTCTCTAACCCAGCAGATGCAGTTGTAGTTTAGTAAATAGGAATGCCATAGTAAAGCTCTGAAAAGCCCCAGCAGAAGAGTCACTAAGGAGATCCCTAGGCATTTGGGTTTTCAGATGCCTAAAAGGCTCTCCATAGCTAGCTGTCAGGCTTTAGAACCCAATACCTGTCCTTGGGACATAAGGTATTCATATAGCCTGATGTGCCATTATAAATTGTAAGCAATCTATCACATTATAGGCTTTGGTGTAGTAGGAATACTTTGGTAAGTTGAAAATGGCATATATGCCATTGCCCTGATGGAGCAAGAACAGTTCCTCAAGCACAAATGTTGTAAGTGTGTTTAGAACACTTCTGTAGTATTCACTCCTACCTTCTGGCCTTTCCCCTCAATCTACATCTATTTTCTCACAGGAGGTTTTTTGTTTGTTTGTTTGTTCGTTTTTAATATTTTTCAATTTGTTTTAGAAGTCTGAATTCTACCCACAATTTTTTAAAAAGATTTTATTTATTTAGAGAAGGGGGATGTGTGGAGGGGCAGAGGGAGAAGAGAAAGCAAGAATCCAAAGAAGACTCCCCACTGAGTGCAGAGAATGACACAGGACTTCATCCCAGCACCCTAAGACGATGACCTGAGCTGAAATCAAGAACCTGACGCTCAACTTACTGAACCTCCCAGGCACCCCCTCCCTAATATTTTTATTTAAAGTGTCAACAGGCTGCAGGGACATCAAAAGCATCCCTGTAATATACTAGCATAGTCATTAATACATGTGTTTGTTCACTGAGTGTGATATCAACTTTTTTTAAAATTTAATTTAATTTATTTGACAGAGAGAGATCACAAGTAGGCAAAGAAGCAGGCAGAGAGAGAGGAGAAGCAGGCTCCCCACTGAGCAGAGAGCCTGATGCAGGGCTCGATCCCAGGACCCTGGGGTCATGACGTGAGCCGAAGGCAGAGGCTTTAACCCACTCAGCCACCCAGGCGCCCCTGAAGTCAACATTTTTACCTTTCCACTTTCGATCAGACATTATTTAGGGTTTGGCTGGACAGTCAGGAATGGGATAATAACAGGTTGGTAATTTCTTTGACAAAGATGCCTGGGGTTTTGGGTTGACATTCTGGAATAGGAATATAACTACTCTGTGTCGATATTATGTTTATATACTACACACATATATGTGCCTATGGGATTTGGGTGCATATGCATAAATATGCCACAAACACAAATATGTGGGCATATATGGGGATGCTATGTATCATGTACATTCATAGTATGTTCTAATTAATATTCATACTGATACTTATCTAAGACTACATTTTTTAGTCAATGAAACAACTCTTTCCACTATGTCTACTCTTATCTTTGTTACGTCAGAATTAAAATTAGAATAATTATAAATCTGTTTTGATCCTGGAAAAATCTCTTTCATTGCCTGAGGGAATTTTAAATTTACATGAGATACTGTATTTAAAATTACAAAAACTGTGCATATGTGTATATTTGAATTTTTATAATATATACAAAAATATAGGATATCATGTGTTTATATGCATGTGTTTATGTGTATATATATAATATGTTAAATAATATGCTGTGGAATATGTGAGGCAATGTACAGGATGTAAAAACGATGTATTTGTGGTTCACTCATTTCATTTCACTTTGACTTCCTTGAAAGCTTTTTCTTGACCACTCAATGGGTAATAACAACCTTCCCCAGCAACTTTTTTCTTAACCTGCATATATCTTAGTTTATGCATATAAATCATATAGTTATTTCTTTAATTGCTTATATCCTGTATCCATCTAGCAAATATGAGTTATACAGCTATAATTCGTGACTTTGTTCTAAGCAGATAGAAGAGTGCCTGTTTCAAAAATCTTGTTGGATGAACTTAGAGGTAGGAAGATCATTAAGTTGAATTGTCACATGATCAAATAGTCATTAGCTTTTTTGGCATTCTTAATGTCACCACATTTTAGTTTTATCACTTGCAAACGGGAATAATAAAGATATCTTCCTAGAAAGATGATTTGTTTGTATTAAGTGACATACTGTAAAAGAAAGCATGACTACTACTTATTATTTATTTATAGATTCTAGCAGAATCTTCATTCCCAATTACTTTAGACATTGTGTGCCAGTGCTTATTTGAATGTTTGCACCAAATGATGAACGTTCACATAAGAATAAATCTTCAGGGGCGCCTGGATGGCTCAGTGGGTTAAAGCCTCTGCCTTTGGCTCAGGTCATGATCTCAGGGTCTTGGGATTGAGCCTCGCATCAGGCTCTCTGCTCAGTGGGGAGCCTGCTTCCTCCCCTCTCTGCCTGCCTCTCTGCCTACTTGTGATCTCTCTCTCTTTGCCAAATAAATAAATAAAATCTTTTAAAAAAAGAATAAATCTTCATATTATCAGTAATGTATTGTACGGATAGTATGTTTAGAGGTATTTGGAAGATGATAAAACAGGTATAATTCAAAATTCCCTACTATCAGCTTATTTTAATTCCCCACATTAACATAGTTTATTTATTTATTATTTTTCTATGCATTGAATTTCTGTATTTAAACTGGATGGGACATCAAGCTGTGTTTTCAATTAATTGAAAAAAAAATCTCTTTCCATTTGCAACAGCAAGGAGTCCCATCACGGAGGGTAATATCAGCAATCTGTTTTTCATCTTATAATTACACATAAAAATCTTCTAACACTGGAATGCTTACAAGAGACACAATCCAGATTCATCAAGTGCATATCAGCTAAAATGTCTTTATGTGATCTTCATTTTTTAAAAGACCTAGCTTCTCCTCTTTGCAGATTTGACCCAAAGGCAAATAAGCATTTAAAGAAACACATGTACAATTTCTTCAGCTTTGAGTTGTGCCTTTTTTTTGTTTGTTTTCCTTAGTTGATGGATTTCCTTTTCTATTAAATTTTCTTCTTTATATAATGTAGTAGTTACATGTACTACTTTATGGAGCCTAAATTTGTATCTTGAATTAATTTATTATCAACTGTATGCACTTAAGCAATTTACTCAATATTTGGGGCTTATAATTTCATGCTTAAGATGGGATAATAATAACGCCTTATTGAATTGATATAATTCTTAAACTAATTGACTTATAACAGCTAAAACATTTCAGAAAAACATTAGTTTTTCTTATGTATCCCCTTTATTCAAACATATGAACTTCCGGATGCTTTCTGAAAATCTGACCAATTCACTTAAGAGCTTTTTGTAATCTAAACCAAACTTCTTAGCTTGCCAAAAGGTCTTTGATCATTTGTATATTGCCTTTCTGTCCATTGTCTGCAGAGTTCTCCTTTGGTAATTTCTTTGGCAGGAAGTTCAGGAGACAGTCTCCCTAAAATCCATATTTATTCTTTGTGATGTGTTTGTTTAGGATGACTAAAAACTTTTGTTTGGAAAATTGTGTTCCTTCTTCAAGCTTCAGCAACATTATTATGTTCTTTAAGGTGTTAAATAAGAGATTTCTATGTCTCCCAATTTGCCATTTACCTGTATTATACTTTAATCTGCTTCTTTATATACTTTATACTATATATAGTTATACTTTAACTGTCTCTTTGACTAACTTATGTAAATGATAGTGATGCTGTTTGCATTTACGTATCTCCAGTTTTTACTATGGTAGTAAACATATTGAATGAGTATTTGTTAAATGAATGGGGGAAATGTGTTACTTTGGAATTCATTTTTGGAATTCAGTTCTTAGGTTTTGGGGAGGTATGGGAGACGGTAGTGGGATTTTAACAGATCTTCCTCTTTTGATTGGTGTGTGTGCAAAATAAATTTTCATTCTATGAAGCTTCTTATCTTTGTACTTAAAAGTCTTCTTAACTTTACAGTGTTATTACTAATATGAAGTCAAAGAATGAGTGTAAAATGGTTAATATATACACAATGAAAGTCAAACAGGAAAAGGGAGAGGAAAGAAAAAAATGCAAACAACTCTTTTGTGCTCAAACTATTGGAAGAGGAAATTAAGTACTGAGATACAGTATTAAATTTTTAAAAATGAAGTTGTATACTTGCTTGATAGAAGGGTGTAAAAAAAACATTTTACATGGGAAGGAGTAGGTTTCATTTAAAGTATGTTTCAATATGAGAACTATACAAACTTTTCAGATGGGATTTAAAGAGTTTTTCTTAAAGATTTTCTTAGAATCCGACTTTAACTTTGTAGAAAGAGAGCAGTGTGAAATAAATTGAAAGTGTACAATTAATATCAAGGAAAATATTAAAATTTTAAAAATTGACAGGTATGTCTGTCTTAAGGTTCTTGTTCTTTCTCTCCTTTATTATTCAAAATATTCCTTGTATATCATAGAGAATATGTAAAGCACTGCATATACAGGGTGTACTGAAATACAAAGTCTTTTAACTTTGGGCATGGGATATAGAGGAGGAACAGGTTAATAACCAGTACGAGAATATACCAAGAAAAAGAACATGTATGAAGACATAGAGTTTAGAGGAAACAAGGAATGTTAGTAAGTGTGAAGAAAGTTTGGTATGCTTCGATTATAGGCAGGTGAAGTGGGGGATAGAAATTAATCTAGATAGAAGAGTCAAAATCAAGACTTATAAGCACTTGTAGAATTTTTGTTGTTTGGGCATTATCTGAAGAGGGATGACTAACTACCAAAGGGTTTTAATTAGGTGGATGACATTTTCAAATATGAATTTAAAGAAAAAAGAATTACTCTTCCTACAATAAGAGAGGAGAATGATTAAAGGCTGGGAAAGTGGTTATGATGTTACTGTAGAAGTGTTGAGCCAGAGAGGTGATAGCTATCTGCAACAATAAGACAATGGAGATGGAGAGAACTAGATTGATATGAATATTATTTCAGGATTTTGATTAAAAATAGGATCAGACAAAAACTTAAAGATGATGCTATAGATGCTAGCATTGGCAAATGGATGAATATTGTGTAGATTAAGCTAGAGACCAATGAAATCTATTGAGAAGGATTTGAGAGAGAAGATAAATTCCAATTCTGGACACAATGTGGTAAAAGTCTTGTAAATTTGCAAATAGAAATCTGCAATCAGTTGCTGCCTTAATTTGAGAGGTTTGAGTTGAAGCTTTAAATTTGAAGAATATAAAAGTTAATTGAATTCATTAGACTGTGAAGATTAAGACAGGGTCAGTTGCAGACTTAAAGAAGTTTCAAAATGTGCAATTGGAGAAAAAGATTGAAAAGTTTAGGGTGGAAATGGATATTACCCACCCCCCCAGCCAAAAAAAAGAAAGGCTAGGTTAATACACAAAGTAACTGAAAAGGAAGTTTAGAGAAGTTTGGAGTTGCTGAATATTGTCAAGAAGTCAAGTTTTTTTGTTTGAGAAATAAGGGGTTATTGTTCCTTGAGGCCATGTTTGCTGGAGTGGTAAGAAGAAAGGCTGTAGATAACATAGGCCTGGAAAGACTGTGGGAGAGGGGAAAATAGTGAACCATCGCACATGTCTCTTTCATTAAATAATGGGAAGGGAAAGTTTTTAGAGGAGTGTCACAAGAATTGATACTCTAAAGTATTGTCTAAAGCATGATTGTCTAAAGCATGAGGACCCTTGGACCCTCAATCATATTGTGATACTAGCAGTAAGTTTGTAATGGTGTGTGTAAATTAAAATTTCAGCATATTAGGGAAAACAAAATAAAACAAAACAAAACAACCAGCATATTAAGAAAAGGGATCCCTGGCAGCAAGTGATTGAGGAAAAGGGAAAAGCATGGAAAGCAGAGAGCTGGGAAAAGGAAGCTGCTAAATCTGTGTGTAAAGTCCTGAGTTCAAGCCTGAGTGGTGTATCTATGAAACTGATCCAAAACTGATAAAGTATTGGCTTTAAGAACTAAACTATGGTTCCAGAACATTGCTCAGTCTCCACCACATGGGGCCATGGGTAGTGCACATGTGTGGTACACCCACATAGGATTGGAAATCTTTGAAAACTTATCAGAAACAATACCCTCATAAAGGTTTGTGGTATGAATCTAACCAAGCTAATTTCCTGCCTTAATAATTTTTTTTTAGAAAATCAACATTTTTCAAAAGGTGTTAACAGGACTCAAAGCCACATCATAAAATAGAGAAAATGTCCAGGATATAATTCAAAATTCCTTGAAAAACATCAAGAAAACAACTCTCAAGGAAAAGGTTAATTAAACTTTAGAAAGTTTTTGAAATTATCAGACTTTAAAGAAATTATTATAGCCATGCCCTACTAAATACAGGCAAATATATTTCAAATTAATAGAAAGGCAGAAGGCTTGGTAGAGAACTGAAAAATCCAATAATTAAAATAATTGAACTATATATTCTCAAGAATGGAATGAAAATGTCAAAATCAGTAAACTTGAGCATTTAGCAATATGTATATATATGTGTATATATATATATATATATACACATATAAATATGTACAGGCTAAAGAATCTTGAATGTTTTTATCATCAGGTAAATAAATTGAGGTAAATCAGGTAAATAAGTCTTTAAAATAAGTAAAACACCTGAGGTAGAAAGAGACATCTTAAACAATGAAAACAGGGTTAATTCTTCAAAAACACATATCAGTCCTAAGTGTGTATGCAACTAAGAAATAGCTTCAGACTACATAAAAAAAAAAAAACTAGCAGAATTGAATATATATATCCACACTTGGACATTTCAGCATTTTTCTCGCTAACTGATAGAACAAGTAGGAAAAAATAGCAGTGAATTAGAAACCATATATAACTGTATCAACCAACATTACCCAACTGGTATTTTATAGAATACATAACCCGAGAAGAGTCAAATATATATTCTTTTGAAGTGCATATGGAACATCACAAAATAGACCCTATATTGGGTTCTAAAACAAACTACCAAATTGAAAAGAATTGAAATTATACAAAATATATGACCATATTGGAATAAACTAGGAATCAGTATGAAAGTGTGTGTCAAAAACCTGCAAATACTTAGACACTAAATTATACACTTCTAAATCATGTTGAAAAGGAACAAACATTTTAAACTCAATGAAAAATTACAACAACATATCAAAATGTGTGAGTTGAACTTAAAGCAGTGGTTGGAGAAAAAGCAACATTAAGACTACTCTTTGATACCTTTACACAATAAAGATGTGTCACTTGAGTAAAAGTAAATAGGATTCGTTTGTTGTCTAATGCATTTTCCAAACATCAATCACCTGAGCTATGTTGAGATGACACCATACATCGAATACAATCAATCAAATTGATTTACCCTGAGTCAGGACTCTATGCACCCAGATGGTTGACTAAAGTATTTATAACTTTGGCATATTTTATATTGCAAGGGCACTCAGGTAATAATGTTTATGTATTATATGCAATAGTAATTTTACCAGTAAACATAAGAGAGTGCTTCAGAGGAATGATTTTTTTTTTTAAGTATTCCTAATTTCAGGATCTATTCAGAGTTTAAAAACTCAAGTTAATAGAAGGAAATGATTAAGGAAATTTTAAGGCACTTTTCTCCCTAGAATATGTCTTTTCTTCCCAATGATAAGAAATTTTAAATAGTGTTTGGAATAATATGCCTTTAAAATGAATAAATGAAGGAGCATCTTGGGACAAGTCCCTCTTTTCTGTTCTCGGAGTGCTTTAAAAAATAATAAAACTGGGGGCACCTGGGTGGCTCAGTGGTTTAAAGCCTCTGCCTTCGGCTCAGGTCATGATCTCAGGGTCCTGGGATCAAGCCCCGCATCGGGCTCTCTGCTCGACGGGGAGCCTGCTTCCCTTCCTCCTCTCTCTCTGCTGCTCTGCCTACTTCTGATCTCTGTCAAATAAATAAATAAAATCTTTAAAAAAAATAATAAAACTGAAAACTGTATAAGTGATTCCTTTACTATCCCAATATGTAGGAAGATTCCAGAAATTACCGCATGATTCTGTGTTTCATAGGTTTGGGGATATTTTGCCTTTCTCATCCACAACGTTCATTCATACGTGATTAAATGGAAATTTCAGGACACTGGATCATGGTGACAGTTGCAAAGGTTTTGCTATATGTGTAAGTTTAAACTGTACATTGCCTAAATAATATATAGATCTGCTTTACTTTTGGATCACTGATGGAAGGCAAATGATATTAATTGCATGACTTATCCTCAGTCCAAGATCTGAGCTTGCTCTTTGAGTTAGGGCAGGTTTAGGGAATGGGTGGCAGAGTGGCTTTCCTGCATTCTTTGGCAGCCCTTCTGCAGAAGTAGTAGGTATGGCTGTTTAGTCCCATGCTAAAATTCACTCCATGATAAAATGTTATAATCTGAACCTACTTGAAATTCTGGTTTATTTTGTCTTGCATGCATAGGTCATGTTTTTTTCTTTTCTTGTTCTCTCTGAGGAGCTATACATATCAATAAAGCATCTAGAAGGGTTCAAGCTAGGGTTTGAATTGTATGGTCATTAAAGCTGATGTGCAAGTTGTCTGAGACAGCAACTCCAAGCATGCTGCAAGTTGAACAAGTGAAACTCACTAAAGGACACTTTGAACTTTTGTCTGAAATCTTTGAGCTCTATAAAGCATAGAAAATAGTTTCTCTATGAGAGCTATAATATTATATGGTAATTATAATTTTGGCTAAAAGTTTCCAATGAACAAAGCAGGCACAATAAAAAGTATTCCTTTCATAATTGTTTTGGTAACTTAAGCAGATGCAGGATTTTTGATAGCAAATATATTTTTTTTTATTACTGAGTTTCTGTAGTGGAAAATGTACCTAGTAAGTAACTTTAAATAAATTAGGTCATATCATAATTTATGTATTGTAATAAAGTTCTGTTCTTCTAGCACATTTCGCTTTCCATCTTGGCATCCTCAGACTTCCTGGCTGATTTTTAATTTGCATAAAGTAAGCCCTAATTCTGTATATTTCTACTGTTTATGAAAAATGCATTGTATCATGTATCTACCATCACAGTACCATCCAGATTGTTTCCATCACTCTAAAAAGTCCCTGATTTCCCCCAGTTGAACATGCCCCACTCCTAACACTCACTTGTCATCTGTATTTTTAATTTCATATTTGCCAGATCCCATGTCAGTGGATCTGCATGTTATGTAATTGTTTTGATCTAACTTCTTTCACATAGCATGATATCATTAGGACTCATCTGTGGCTCTTTCATCTTTCATTATTGATTAACATTCCAATGTGTAGGTGTACCACAATTTCTTTAGCTATTTACCTTCTGTAGGACATCTTGGTCGCTTCCACTTTTTAGCAATTGTGAATATAGTTGCACTAAACATTCATGTTTTGTGTGGACTAAGTTTTCAAGTCAGTGGGATGAAATATGTGGGAGCATAATTGCTGGGTCCTGTGTTAATACAACTGACTCGAACAATGTGATCATTAGGGGTGCCAAACCCCTCCCCCTGAACAGTTGAAAATCCATGTTGTAACCTTAACCCCCCCCAAAAAAAAACCTTAATACCCTACTGTTGAACAGGAGTTTTAGCAATTAGCATAAACAGTTGACTAAAACATTTTGTGTCTTGTTAAGAAATCATAAGGAAGAGAAAACACATTTACAGAACTGAAATTTATTGAATTCAAATTCAAATTTTTTGAATGTATTTTTATTGAATTAAAAATTTATTGAAAATAATCTGTAAGTGGACCCATGCAGTTCAAACTGATATTGTTCAAGGGTCAACTGTTTATTAAAAAGGCTTCTTACCAAGTGCTGCACTCTGCGTTCCTACCAGCAGCAAGTGGGAGTTCTTGCTCTGCATTTTTATCAGCATTTTGTATTGATATTATTGGAATTATAGCCATTTAAATACATGTTTTAATTTGCTTTTCCCTAATGACCAAAGATGTTGAGCATCCTTTCATATACTTATTTGCCATCTATGTATCTTCTTTGGTTCCTGTTTAGTCAAGTGTTTTTAAGACAACTTGCTTTTATTGTCTGAGGATATTAAAATTCTACCCACCTTCTTTTAAATCACTGTGAATTTTTAATTGGCAATCCTCCTAGGATAATTTCTAGCAAAAGCTCACAAAGAGGACATGACCAAAAACATGTTGCCATTCTAATTGTCCTAAAGCAGATGTTTTCCTCACTGAAATAACTGGTATTTCTGTTGGAAAATGTTTGCCAAAACAACATTTTATTTTGACCAATAAACTACAGTTGTTACCAAATAAAGGATTTGTTGAGAGAAACAAATGTTCAATTGTGAAAAAGGAAGCCAAATTCCAATATTATGCTATTATACTGATAGCCTGAAATGAAACTATATAAAGTTACATATTTTTAATATTAATAATAATTTATAATTTTATTTTAGGCATCAAAGCCATACTTCTAGTTGTTACAGAATGTTACATATAAAATATTAAGCATTTACATTAATTTAGACAGTATACAATTTTATTTAACTGAATCCACTTTTTAAAATTGATCTTTGTGAACTTAAATATGGTTGATTGCAATATAACAAATATTATATAATAACCCACCTCTTGGCTATAAGTCACATTTAATCAATTATGTAATTCATAACTTTTTTAGTATTTTTATATATGACATTTTGCACTTTAAATATTTACTACAGTATGAGATTTCAGTATTTTCTGGCTAATATTTATGGAGAGTAAACTAGATAGGGTTATTCTTCTCTTTAAATTAACATATAGTATATTATTTGTTCCAGGGGTACAGATCTGTGATTCATCACTCTTACAGAATTCACAGCACTCACCAAACCACGTAACTTCTCCAGTATTCATCACCCAGCTACTCCATCCTTCCCACCCTCCCCTCCAGCAAGCCTCAGTTTGTCTTCTAAGATTAAGAGTCTCTTATGTTTTGTCTCCCTCTCTGGTTTCATCTTGCTTCATTTTTCCCTCCCTTCCCCTATGATCCTGTCTTGTTTCTCAAATTCCTCATATCGGTGAGATAATATGTTATTTGTCTTTCTCTGATTGATTTATTTTGCTTGGCACAATACCCTCTAGTTCCAACCAGATCTTTGCAAATGGCAAGATCTTGAGTTTTTGATGGCTGTATAGTATTCCAGTGTGTGTGTGTGTGTGTGTGTGTGTGTGTGTGTACACATTATCCATTCATCTGTTGATGGACATCTGGGCTCTTTCCGTAGTTTGGCTATTGTGGACATTGCTGCTATAAACATTCGATTCGGGTGCACATGCCCCTTCAGATCACTACATTTGTATCTTTGGGGTAAATACCCAGTAGTGAAATTGTTGGATCTTAGGGTAGCTCTATTTTCACCTTTTTGAGGAGCTTCCATACTGTTTTCCAGAGTAGCTGCACTTGCTTGCATTCCCACCAATAATGTAGGAAGTTTCCCCATTCTCTGCATCCTCGCCAACATCTGTCATTTCCTTACTTGTTATTTTAGCCATTCTAATTGGTATGAAGTGGTATCTCACTGAGGTTTTGATTTGTATTTCCTTGATGCCAAGTGACGATGATCACTTTTTCATGTGTCTTTTGGCCATTTGGATAACTTCTCTGCAGAAATGTTTGTTCATGTCTTCTTCCCATTTCTTGATTGAATTATTTGTTATTTGGGTGTTGAGTTTGATAAGTTCTTAATAGATTTTGGATACTAGCCCTTTATCTGATATGCCGTTTGCAAATATCTTCTCTCATTCTGCTGGTTGTCTTTAAGTTTTGTTGACTGTTTCCTTTGATGTGCAAAAGCTTTTTATCTTGATGAAGTCCCAATAGTTTATTTTGCCCTTGCTTCCCTTGCCTTTGACGTTGCCTCCGGGAAGAAGTTGCTGCAGTTGAGGTTGAAAAGGTTTCTTCCTGTGTTCTCAAGGATTTTGATGTATTCCTGTCTCACATTTAGGTCTTTCATCCATTTTTAGTCTGTTTTTGTTTGGGGGGTAAGGAAATGGTCCAGTTTCATTCTTCTGCATGTGGTTATCCAGTTTTCTGAACACCATTTGTTGAAGAGACTGGCTTTTTTTCCATTTCACATTCTTTCTTGCTTTGTCAAAGATTAGTTGACCATAGAGTGTAGTGTCCATTTCTGGGCTATCTATTCTCTTCCATTGATCTATGTGTCTTGTTTTTTTTGTTTTTTTGGGGTTTTTTTTGGCCAGTACCATACTGTCTTGATGATTACAGCTTTGTAATATAGATTAAAGTCTGGAATTGTGATGCCACACCAAATTTGGTTTTCCTTTTCAACATTCCTCTGACTACTCAGGGTCTTTTCTGGTTCCATACAAATTTTAGGATTATTTGTTCCATTTCTTTGAAAACAGTTGATGGTATTTTGAAAAGGACTGCATTAACGGTATAGATTGCTCTCAGTAGCATAGACACTTTAATGATATTTGTTCTTCCAATCCTTAAGCGTGGAACATTTTTCCATTTCTTTGTGTCTTCCTCAATTTCTTTTATGAGTATTCTATAGTTTCCTGAGTACAGATTCTTTGCCTCTTTGGTTAGATTTATTTCTAGGTATCTTATGGTTTTAGGTGCAATTGTGAATGGGATCAACTTCTTATTTCTCTTTCTTCTGTCTTGTTGGTGGTGTATAGAAATGCAACTGATTTCTTTGCATTGATTTTATATCTTGACACTTTACTGAAATCCTGTATGAAATAAAGCAGTTTTGGGGTGGAGTCTTCTGGGTTTTCCACATAAAGTATCATATAATCTGCAAAGAGTGAGAGTTTGACTTTTTCTTTGCCAATTTGGATGCATTTTATTTCTTTTTGTTCTCTGATTGCTGAGGCTAGTACTTCTAGTCCTATATTGAATAGCAGTGGTGATAATGGACATCCCTGCCATGTTCCTTGACCTTAGGGGAAACTACTACTGTGGGTTTTTCATAGATGGCTTTGATGATATTGAGGTCTGCACCCTCAATCCCTGCACTGTGAAGACTTTTTGTTTTTGTTTTGCACTATGAAGAGTTTTTTTTTTTTTAAAGATTTTATTTATTTATTTGATAGACAGAGATCACACAAGCAGGCAGAGAGGCAGGCAGAGAGGGGAGGGGAGAAGCAGGCTCCCTGACGAGCAGGGAGCCCGATGTGGGACTCAATCCCAGGACGCTGGGATCATGACCCGAGCCGAAGGCAGCGGCTTAACCAACTGAGCCACCCAGGCGTCCCTTGCACTATGAAGAGTTTTAATCAAGAAAAGATTCTGTACTTTGTCAAATGCTTTTCTGAATCTATTGAGACTATTATATGGTTCTTGTTCTTTCTTTTATTAATGTATTGTATCACAATGATTGATTTGAGGATGTTGAACCAACTTTGCAGCCCAGAAATAAACCCCACTTGGTCACAGTGAATAATCCTTTTAATGTACTATTGGATCCTATTTGGATAGTATCCTGGTGAGAATTTTTGCATCCATGTTCTTCAGGGATATTGGTCTATAATTCTCTTTTTTTGATGGTGTCTTTGTCTGGTTTCAGGAACAAGGTAATGCTGGCCTCATAGAATGAGTTTGGAAGTTTTCCTTCTATTTCTATTTCTTGGAACAGTTTCAGGAGAATAGGTTTTAATTCTTCTTTAAATGTCTGGTAGAATTCCTTTGGGAAGCCAGCTGGCCCTAGGCTCTTGTTGTTGTGAGATTTTTGACAACTGCTTCAATTTCCTTACTTATGGGTTCGTTCAGGTTTTCTATTTCTCCCTGTTTCAGTTTTGGTAGTTTATACTCTCTAGGAATGCATCCATTTATTCCACATTTTCTAGTTTATTATCATAGAGTTGCTCATGAGATGTTCTTATAATTGCATTTCTTTGGTGTTGGTTGTGATCTCTCCTCTTTTATTCATGATTTTATTTATTTGGGTCCTTTCTCCTTTCTTTTTGATGAGTCTAGCCAGGGGTTTATTAATCTTATTAATTCTTTAAAAGAACCAGCTCCTGGTTTCATTGATCTGTTCTACCATTCTTTTGGTTTCTATTTCATTGATTTCATCTCTGATCTTTATTATTTCTCTTCTACTGCCAGGCTTAGGCTTTATTTGCTGTCTTTTTCAGGCTCCTTTAGGTGTAAGGTTAGGTAGTGTATTTGAGACCTTTCTTCTTTCTTGAGAAAGGCTTGTATTGTTACATACTTTCCTTTTAGGATAGCCTTTCCTGCATCATAAATATTGTGTAATTCTCTTTTTATTTTCATTTGTTTCCAGGAATTTTTTTTAATTCTTCTTTAATTTCCTGGTTGACCCACTCATTCTTTAGTAGGATACTCTTTAGCCTCTATATATTTGAGTTCTTTCCAACTTTCCCCTTGGGATTGAGTTCTGGTTTCAAAGCATTGTGGTCCAAAACTATGCAGGGAATGATCCCAGTCTTTTGGTACTGATTGAGACTTGTATTGTGACCTAGGATGTGATATATTCTGGAGAATGTTCCATGTGCGCTAGAGAAGAGTGTATAATCTGTTGCTTTGGAATGGGATGTTCTGAATATATCTGTGAAGCTCATCTGGTCCAGTGTGTCATTTAAAGCCTTTATTTTCTTGTTGATCTTTTGCTTAGATGACCTATCCATTTCAGTGAGGGGAGTGTTACAGTCCCCTACTATTATGGTATTAATGTCGATGTGTTTCTTTGATTTTGTTATTAATTGGCTTATATAATTGGCTGCTCCCATGTTAGGGGCATAGATGTTTACAATTGTTAGATCTTGTAGGATAGACCGTTTAAGTATAATATAGTGTCCTTCCTCATTTCTTCTTGTAGTCTTTCTTCTATAATCTAATTTGTCTGATATAAAGATTGTCACCGCAGCTTCCTTTTGATGTCCATTAGCATGGTAAATTGTTTTCCACTGTCTCACTTTAAATCTGGAGGTGTTTTTGGGTCTAAAATGAATCTTTTGCAAGCAGCATATTGATGGGTCTTGTTTTTTATCCATTGTGATACCCTGTGTCTTTTGATTGGGGCATTTAGCCTAAATAAATTCAGGGTAACTATTGAAAGATATGAATTTAGTGCCATTGTATTTCCTCTAAGGTAACTTACTGTATATTGTCTCTGTTCCTTTCTGGTCTATGTTACTTTTAGGCTCTCTCTTTGCTTAGAGGACCCCTTTTAGTATTTCCTATAGGGCTGGTTTCATGTTTTCAAATTCTTTTAGTTTTTGTTTGTTCTGGAAGCTTTTTATCTCTTCTATTTTCAATGACAAACTAGCTGGATATAGTATTCTTGGCTGCATTTTTTTTTTTTTCTCATTTAGTGCTCTGACTATATCATGTCAGTCCTTTCTGGCCTGCCAGGTCTCTGTGGATAGGTCTGCCACCAGTCTAATGTTTCTACCATTGTAGGTTACAGATCTCTTGTCCTGAGTTGCTTTCAGGATTTTCTCTTTGTCTCTGAGACCTTTAAGTTTTACTATTAGATGATGGGTGATGACCTATTTTATTGATTTTGAGGGGGATTCTCTGTGCCTCATTGATTTTGATGCCTGTTTCCTTCCCCAAATTAGGGAAATTCTCTGCTGTAATTTGCTCCAGTAGACCTTCTGCCCTCCCCCCTTCTTCTTCTGGGATCCCAATTATTCTAATATTGTTCATCTCATGATATCACTTATCTCTCAAATGTTCCCATCATGATCCAGTAGTCATTTCTTTCTCTCAGCTTCTTCATTCTCTATGATTTGGTCTTCTATATCACTAATTCTCTCTTCTACCTCATTTATCCTAGTAGTTAGAACCTCCATTTTTTATTACACCTCATTAATAGCCTTTTTGATTTCGACTTTGTTAGATTTTGGTTCTTTTATTTCCCCAGAAAGGGATTCTCTAGTATCTTTTATGCTTTGCCAAGCCCAACTAGTATCTTTAGTATCTTTATAATTGTCATTCCGAAGTATAGTTCTGACGTCTTACTAAGTTCCCTTTTGATTAGGTCCCTGGCAGTTGGTACTGCCTCATGTTCTTTATTTGGGGGGGTGGGGAGGTGAGTATTTCCATTGTGTCATTTTGTCCAAAGAAGAATAAATGAATGAAAACAAAACGTTAAAAGGGAAACAACAGCCCCAGAAAAATATACACTAAAAAATCAGAAGAAACCTGAAACCAGGGAGAAAAGAAAAAAAAAAAAAAAAAAAAAGTATGATCAGCCTAGTGAATAGGACAAAGCCACACACTAGATTTTGGTGTATTTTGATCTGTTAGAAAAACTGCCCCCAAAAGTTTAAAGAAAGAAAAATTTATATATAAAGGTAAAAATGATGAAGGGCTAGAATATGACTGTAAAGATGAAAATTTAAAAATATTGTAAAAAAGGAATTGATAAGGTAAGGTGGTTGAAAAAAGACAGGGGAAAAAGAGAGAGAGAATGTGATCAGGTGGGAGACTAGGACAAAGCTTTATGCTAGATTTAGGGTGTATTTTGGTCTGTTAGAAGAAACTGTATCCCAAAATTTTAAACAAAGAAAATCATATATATACAAAAAATAAGGTTAAATACAATGAAGGGGTAGAATATGAATGTAAAAATGAAAAATGATTTTTAAAAAGGAATGGATAAGATGTTGCTTGAACAATGAAAGAAGAAAAACTTAAAAAAATAGAAAAAGAATAAAACAAAATTAAAAAAAAAATAACTTTGAAAGACTAGAGAATCATGGGAAAAAAAAGCCATGAATTCTGTAGCTGTATTCCTCTAGTGCTGGAATTTTGCAATTCTCATTGATCGGTAAACTTCTTCTTGGCAGGATGTTCTTGCTGATCTTCTGGGGGACGGGACTGTTGCAGTGATTCTCACATGTCTTTGCCAGAGGCAGAATTGCACTGCCTTTCCCAGGAGCCATGCTAAATCATCTGCTTAGGTTTGCTCTCAGTAGCTTTTGTCCCCTGAAAGCTTTCCATATAGCTTTGGAGGACAAGAATGGAAATGGCTACCTCCCAGTCTCTCTCCTGAGAGCTTGTGGCCCCACTCCTCAGTGAACCCTCAGAGAAAAGCAGTTAATCACTCTTGTCTCCCTGGTGTCCAGCCGCACTCTGTGCTCACCTGGCCTGTAACCAAGCATTTCTGTTTCTGGCACATGACCCCATTTGGAGTTTCCAAACCCAGGAGATTGCTATGGTGTGCTCCCATGCCACTCTTCCTGGGGAGGGGAAAGGAAGTATCTCCAGATCTTCCACTTGTTGGGTTCCTGCTTGAAGAGTAGTGGCCCAACTGTGTCATGGATCATGGTTTATGGCAACCCTGAGCTGAGAGCCCACTCCTTGGCTCTCTCTTCGTAGCCCACTTTCCCACTCTGATGCTTGGGAGCTCTGCCACAATCAAGCACCCCTGGTCTTTCTGTGATCCCGAGGGTCCTGAAACTACACTGTCCCAGCGAGGGTTCCACCCCTAGCTTAGCCACTGGAGTGATGTCCCTCAGCAAAGCAGACTCTAAAACTTCTGATGTTGTGCTCCACTGTTCTATCATGTTCTGGCAACTGGCTGATGCAGGCTCCCTCTCCCTGCTGTTTATCTTCCCAAATATCAACTTGGATTCATTTCTCTGCACATCCTATCTTCTAGAATGTGTCCTTTTTTTGTTCATAGAATTGCTGTTATTATTTTCTTCAATTTACTGTTGAGTTTGTAGGTGTTCAGAATAGTTTTACAGTTATCTAGCTGAATTCCTTGGACCAGACAAAATTTAAGTGTCCTACTCCCCCAGCAATCTTGCTTCTCCCTCCTAAATTAGGGTTATTCTTGAAAGTAGCACATTCATTCATCTTATGAAATAAGATATTTCATAATAGGTAGCACTTAGCTCTGAAATACAGATTTATGTTTATTTGATTCACTATATGCACCTCTTTAATATTTGTAACCTGAAAATATACTTTAAAATTGGTGCTTAAACACCTAAATAGTGGATAAAACGAGATGGTTGCCCAAGATGAGTGAGAATATTCAGTATATCTATGATGACCATAGCAATTTGAAAACAACAACAACAAACCCTTTATTATCATTTCAGTAGTTCAAAATTCTGGGCCCAATGTGACACAGCTACTTTCTTTGCTCCGGGTCCACAGGACCTAGGTGTCAGCAACACTGGGTTCCTTCCTTTAGGCTCTGAGGAAAATGTGCTTCCAAACTTATTTAGGTTGTTAGCAGAATTTGGTTACTTGTGGTTGTAGGACCAAGGTAATTGTTTCCCATCTGGATGTCAGCCAGGAAATGCCCTATCTCCTACAGACTTCTCTTACAAGTGTGCCATAAGAACTTGCAGTGGTATGTCAAATATGTCTCCTTCTTGGAATCATTCTACCTTCCTCTTCTTCGTCTCTTCTGATTCTTGTAATGCAATTTTCTGGCTCTTGCCAGAGAAGGTTGGTTTTAAAATTTCATTAGGTTGGACCCATCTTAGATAATCCATATTCTCCCTAATTTAAATTCTTAAAATTGATATGATCTTTAAGTCCCTTTTGCTATGGAACATAACAAATTCAAAGGCTCCAGGGATTAGGATATGGACTTCTTTGGGTGACCATTTTATCTACCATATTTCGACACTAGACCAAATTTACTGAAAAGTAATAGATGCCAGATGTTAAAGATTCTGAATGGTTCCACCTAATATTGGCTTCTTATCAATTAAAGAAAACTTGATTGAATAAATCACTAAGCATTTAATTATACTTATATTGACTGAATAGTAAACATTAAAAGCATTATATACTGTAAGCCATATATTTAGCTTACCATAAATTTGCATTTAAGAGTGGCTTAAGGATAAGCAATAAAATTACAATCAGATGCAATCTGCAAATATGAAAAATGCATTTTGCAGACATCCAACAGTTGGTTGCTTCTTAATAAAATAAGTTTAATAAAATATAAGTTTTGTCTTTGATACATATATATATTAAAATGGGGGAGATATATCATTGTGATATACAAGCTATTTTATATAGCTTTAATTGGTTAAGTTAGGCTAAATGTCCATTGTTTTATTTAGCAATAATTGTTAGTGATTTCAGTGAGTGAAAGTAAACTGATAGTTTTTGTAATAGTACAATTTCTACCTGTAGCAAAAACTAAATGTGAACTAAGGGGGAGCATTCTGGTGCTTCATTCAGACCAAACCCCAAAGTTCAATTTGCAGCCAAGTCATTGAGATGGTTCAATCATGATCATGATGAAAATCATGGAAACTCTACCATTTACAGTGGGAAAAATTTGATTGCAATCAAGCTTCTAACCAAAGGTACTGAAAATTAAATATATTTGATATTGTCTATAATACGTGGTATTCCCATTTCTCCTCTTAAATTATATGTCTCTAACCTACTTTAAAGAAAATTCTTCAAGAGCCAAGGGAAGAATGGTATGATTTTTAAATTTATCTGAGAACTTTTCTCTGAGTTCATGCAGTTTTTTATACTTTAGTACCCTCTATCACTTGGTAATTTAGCAGTAGACAATCTTCTGTTCTTGGGTAGGTATGCCTTCTCAATCTGAGGCTAATCATAGTTGGGAAGGGAGGCAAATGGGAGTAGCTTTCGTCTATATTATTTGATGCACTGTCTTGGGGGTTTCATAAGAAGTGTCATTCTACCAGGTAATATAGCATTTTATTGAAATGAATAATATATAATATAGCAATTTATTGAAATGAATCCAACAGGAATTTCTGAGCATTTCATTTACTTGAGGACATCAAATATAGATTGGAATAGGCTGTATGTCAGCTTCCAAAAGAAATGAGGAAACTAGCCATTCAAATGAGATAGTTTAGGAGATGTGTAAGCTATGGCATTTAATGTTAGCTTGTCCAAAAATCCAGTGTTCAACATTAAAAAGATTATTTCTCATTGATAATATCCTTCATGGCTCAGGAATTCATACTCTTCATTTCATTATGCTGACAATTAAAATATGTGATACAGACCATTTTTTGCTCACAGTCCATTATTTATAACTAAAACACATGAACTCAGAGGGAAGGCTAGAAAACATAGTTTTCCCTTGTGTCCAAGATTATTGAAGTGCTTGGTCAACACTCAGCATATCTCTGTCACAGGAAATTAGAGGCATTGATATAAAGAGGTGGCTAAGCCATAAAAGAATAAATAAGCAGGAAATCAGTAAAATATATAAGATGATATAATGTCATCAGAGATACAGAAAGATATGAGAAAATAAGACTCAAGGAAAAAAGCTCCACTCAAGGCTCCTTTGTGTTTGGGTGTAGATCAAGAACAGAATGTGCTAGTTATTCTAAATTTCTTCCAAACATTTCCATTATCAGCATTCCTGGCCATACTCTATGACCCCAAAAGACTAATCTCTCTGGTATCCAGCCGGGCTTGACCTTTCAGTTGTACAGGGAGATGAGGGTGGATGAGGGGACTCTCTGCTTCATGGCCATGCGCTTGGTTCTGGTGCCTCCATTTAAACTGTCATGACTGTAGCTTCTCTTGAGTGAAGATGAAGCTTCTTCATCTTCATCAATTGTTATCATTCTCATTGGCCCTTAGGAGCACTTTTCCCTTTTACCTCAGTTTTGTAGGGGAGGATAATGGTTTTCTGAGGTGGTTGATTTGCCTGTTCTTGTTTGGTCATAACTCTCCATGGATGTATGTAAGTAATTCTTTGTGTTAAAACTTCTCACTAAGATCTTGGACCAGTCTTGTTGCTACTATGTTCACATCCAATATAATTGAAACTATGGTATTGTTTTATTGGTTTCCAAAGGACATCCAGGAGATGTAATTTGTAGGTTTGTATATACATAATTTCTGTAGTTGATCTAAATTTTAATGTATTTCAAAGGTATAACTTGATAGGAATAAGCTATAATTTCTCACAATAGAACGTTTTTATAGTTACATGCCAGTATAAAATACTTTTCTGTTATTACCTCAAATATAGTTTTATGAAGGGAAGAGGTCAACTGTCTGTATGAAGGACTAAAAGAATATTATTTAGAGCTTTCTTATTGAAGAAAACTCTAGGTTATTAATTCAAGTATAAACAAGCACAAATTTTCTTTTTTATCTACCTAATGAAGATATTTGGGTTGTTTTCAGTTTTCGGTTTTTACTAACAAAGCTGCCAGAAGTTTGTATATAGCTTTTTGTTGTTGATCTTATTTTAAGCTCTCAAAAGCCCTGTAAAAATGAATAATTATATTAGTGTAACTGTTATAGTAATTAGTATGTTCTAATCCAGGTCAGGATTATACTTCAAAACCAAATTTGACAACCACCTAGTGATACTTTCTGATATTTCCCTCATCAATGTTTCAGGACTCCCAGTAACAACTAATGAATAGGATCTTAACAACTGAGAAGGTGGTTAAGTATTCAGTATTATTTATTAAATGTTTGCTTCATTCCAGCGAACACTACAAAATACTGATTTTCTTTGTGGCGAATATAATGATAGTTGCTCTAACTAGAGTGATCCTAGCCCTCTGTCTGTATGTTCTCTTCCTTCCCAGATAAATGAGCTCCATGAATAATTAGTGGAAAAACATTAAAAATTCCTTTTTGATTGGTTTGGTTATTTCTTCATTAAAGAATGAGCATAGCATCTCTTTTTTGTTTATTCAGTTCCATTTAATTTTTGTGGAATAACATTAAATATTCCTAGGCCTTCTAACAACTCTGGGGATTTTTATATTTGATAACTTTACACCAATATTGTGAAGCTAATGGAGGTTAAAAGATTCTGTGCGTGATAAAGCATGTGGTATGAAGAATAATGGCCTCCCAAAACATCCGTGTCCGATATACCTAAAATCTGTGAAAATGATATGTAACCAAGAATTAAAGTTGTCAGTGAAACTAAGGTTGCCAGTAAACTGATCTTAAATAGATGATCCTAGATTATACTAGTAGGCCAAATATAATTTGCCTACAATTGCTTTACAGGTTGAATAAAAAGACAAAATAGTTGAAATCAGAGAAGATATGACAGTGGGGCCGGGGATATGGTGATGTGAGAAAGACTGCCTGATGTTGGGTAACTGTTGGGGCCCCTAAGACCTAAACAATAAAGATGGCCTTTAGAAGCTAGAAAAGGCAAAGAAATGTACCCTCCCAAGAGAGTCTGAAAGGAAAGCAGCCTCTTTATCCTATTGAAGTCAATTTCCAATATGAAGTCAAAATTCCTATTGAATTTTGCCCAGTGATACCCATTTCTGATTTCTGACCTCCAAAAAGGTGAAATAAATCTGCCGTGTTTTAAGCTACTAAGTTTGTGGGTTTTGCCAGCAATAGAAAAGATTCATATATATTCATATAATGATAGTACAGAATAGTAAAGTTGAATAAACTATGGATATATGCTACAACATGAACTATGGATATATGCTACAACATGGGTGGTCTTTAGGCTTAGAGGAAAAGCTCCACCCCACAATAGTATATAATGTGTGATTCCACTTATACAACATTCTCAAAATAACAAAAGTATGAGAAGGGAGAACTGATTGTTATTAATAGTTATGGACAAGATGGGTTGTAATTATAAAGGGTAGCATGAGGGAGTTTCTTTGTAGTGATGGAAGAATTCTGTTTCATCTTAATTGAGATAAGTTATACAAATGTGTATGTATTCACATGTATATATATGCGTGTGTATGCATATATGCATATTTTAATAAAATTGCCTAAGACTACACATACATATATTTGCAGGCAAGTGAGTGCATGTATTCGAGTTAACAGTGTTGCCCTGTATCAATTCACAGGTTTTGATAATATGTTATTAGATACAGAAGATGCCATGTTGGGGGATGGTGCATGAAAAGCTCATGGAATTCTGTACTATTGTTGTTGCTTCCTGGAAGTATATAATCATTTCAAAATTGAAAGGAAAATTGAGATCAACCATGTGAACCACTTAACACAAGACCTGTTACACAGTGGGTACATATTACCTGGCTGGTTGTAAATAGTTGTCCTATCAAGTTGGAAACAGAAATAATATATATGCAAAAGGGGGAAGGGAATGAATGTGGGAAGATGGAAATTTCTTTGTTATTAGCAAATGATGGTTTATGATTGCATGAGGTTAATGTATATTTTGTGTGGAGGAAAATGTGAGATACCGGTGGAAGATTATATACTATTATTCTGTTCTCCCATGTATTTTATTCAGTATTCTTTGTACTTACTTGAATTGTGTTAGAAGAAAACTGTGATAATATTAAAATAGCTAGGATTCATGTATGTTCATATATCTATATATGTAGATAGATAGATATAGAGATATAGATACAGATATATTTTCAGTGGATTTCAGTTTTATACTGCTTTACTGAGATCTTTCAATGATATACTCAATAAAAATGCTACACTGATGGATCAAGTGTTTTCCATCACAGCTTCAACTACAGATTCTGTTTGATGAACAAGGTAATGAACC
The DNA here is from genome assembly GCA_003697995.1 of Taxidea taxus jeffersonii. Classification (NCBI taxonomy): domain Eukaryota; kingdom Metazoa; phylum Chordata; class Mammalia; order Carnivora; family Mustelidae; genus Taxidea; species Taxidea taxus. The sequence continues at coordinate 62,733 of RCUC01157269.1, read as the reverse complement.
AACTTTAATATGGAAACATTTTCATCAGCAATAAAATCTTTTTTTTCCCCTTTTTTTGGCTTTTTTCATCTTTGATTTACTGATGCCTAGTCTAGTGTATTAAATGCATCTTCTCACATATCTTTGAGGATGATAAAAATTGTGGGCTGCATTGTCTGTTACTTCTTTGTTTTTAAATTCAATATTTTAACATCACTGAAATAAGTATTACAACTCACTGAAATTAATAACACCTGCACATATGAATCTGTGATAGTTAATACCTTTAAGAAAATAGATTTTCTCATTTTACATTTCTAAATTTGTCATTTTTCATAAATGGTGATTATAAATTTTGAAAATTATAAATGTTGAAAGTACTTTCAAATGGGCAAAAAACTATATTTTCATATTTTATTGAATTTTTCATTGATTCAGAATTGTTTTGAATTCTAAATAACCAGAGAATTATCAGTATATTATGAATATATTAAGCAATCTGATTCATTTAGTAACAAAAAATTACAAAATTTGAACTATTTCCTTCAATCAATATTGCAATGATACTGAATAATAATTTCAGATACTGAATAATAATAAAGCTCTAAATCAGTTATAATTCAACCAGATGAGGAATGTTCAGTCAGTCCACCTAATTTGAATTAAAACTAAAAATAATTTTAGCCTTAGCGATTATAATTATAGCTGTAATAGATAAAGCCTTCTAAAGTATGCCTTCATCCCCAGGTGGAATTAGAAACTTTAGTTTTGTATGTTCTAGGACATACGGCACATATTTCCAATTCACGTACCTATCACATTTTCTTATAACTAATATTTTATCATCAGTGTTCTTCACTAGGCTGTGATCTCCTCGAGGGCAGGTCTGTCACATAGATATAAATATATATATAGATATAGTTATAGTTATAGATATAGATATAGATTAGATATAGATAATATACATATATCTTAACCCAAATGACTTGTTCAATGTCAAGTCATTATTCTATAAGTATTCATTAAATGGTTGCATATATAAGCTAATTTATTGTCTCTTTAGAATAATCTTTATTAGAGGTAATCAGTATTTCAATCTCAGATCTACTGGAGGAACTGTATTAAATTTTCTGTTAAAATAGTTGACTAAATTCATTGGCCTTTGAGTCATAGAGACTTGTATTTGAATCCCAGTTCACTTACTTCATAGCTGTATCAAATTGTACTGATCTTTTATATGATCATATAAGTTATGTGCCTTTTAATTCAGAGAATCAGCCTTTCTCACTCTGCATAGTGCCTGGACAAAATAAGCACCTTTTCATCCCTTCTTCCAAGGGACTTAATTCCTTAATTTATTAAGTATTCACTAACCTCTCTTCTAGTGCTAGACAATGTATCATCACGCACATACATATACACAAAAGAAAAAAGAAATGTGGAAGATAGATTTCCTATCTTGAAAAATTTATCTTATTGAGGTGACAAAATGCACAAAAACACAGGAAAGAAAGATATATCTGTTTTGATACCACTTCTAAAATATCTGAGAGCACTATCGGTCTGTATTAAAGTTCAGAGAAAGAGTGATGAATACGCCAAGGAGAAAATCAGAGTGACAAGGAATCTTGAAGAAAAGGTTGAGTTATAAGTAAACATGCTTCATATTAGGTATCTGTGAAGCAAACATTAGGTGACTTTTTTTTTTGGGGGGGGGGGTACACGTGATTTATTGAGGTGTTCCCAGGAGTATGAGGGAAAAGGAACAGAAAGGACAGAAAAGGAGATTTTGACCTAGGGTAAAATCGCGTAGTGGATGCTTTTGGCCTCATCTGCAGAGGAACTCTGGGGTTTCTGTTGTAATCTGGAGTTGCTGGACTGGGATGAAGAGCAGGGACTTTTGGAGTCAATCGCCCATCAGTGTTGAGTTAAAAGGTATATGTGTACATACATGTTGTTGGAAGGAAGGAGGTATGATAAGAATTGCAAAACCCTTCTTGCTTTCTCTACGTGATGAAAATGTCAGATTCTGCTCTGAAGAATATTTGCTGACAAGAGCGTCTAATAACTATGCATCCAAAGACAAAGTACAGGGAAGCCTAGGCACTTAAAAAGAAAACATAGAGGAAAAGGTGAACTTATGCATCTTTACGGAGTGCAATCATTGCCTAATATGTGTATGGGTCAGGTAGAAGGGGGTTGCTGACAATTTATAGGAAAAACAAAGGATAACCCTAAATAGGGGGATAGATTTTTCTTTGAAACATGACACCATTGACCTGCAATTCTTCTCATCCAACTACTTTTCCAGGGCAGAAGTGAAATCCTACTTACAATGGTTTTGGAAAATTATTCTTCAGGCTTTGCTTTAAATTTCTAGAAAGAACTCAGTGTTTCTGGGGTCAGCTACTCTTAGAATGAATAAGTGGCGTTTTGGTGTGTTCTGATTATTGGGTTCTTATTCATTCCCTTGTTCACAGTTTACAAGGGATTCCAATTACCACCTAGAATACCTTCTAATTTTTTTTTTTTTCTTCAGAAGAAAGACTCCTATAGTTGTGCTTCTTTATGTTCACCTGAAGTCATGCCACAAGCTATTGCAATTTTACTAGCTTGCATTTTATTACAGATCACTAAGTCTTTTACTCTGATACTTCGGAGTCTACAATGCACTTAATTTTTATTTAAGTTGTCTTTTAGCCCAGGCATTTCAAAGATAACCTAAGGCCATTGAATATTCTCATTTATCTTGCTAGTTCTCCCTGCACTTGCAGTTAACTAGAAACGTTGTTCATCATATCTACAGCCCCACTGTTGCGAACCTAAGTAAAGGAAGACCATGGAATAGAGTTCCTTATTCTTTCTCAGTGAACTTTTCCTGCCATGAGTGTTCCACTTATTCATTTATTTTTTTTCTTTTCATTCAAGGTTGGGAGGTGGGGAAATGGAAAGGGAATTTGGAAAACATTGAATTCTTTAGGAAAAAAACTAGCATCTCTGAATTTAGTTATATTTACTTCACATATAAAATTTTAAATGCTGAATAATGACATGAATTTATTTTTATATATTCCAATGAGATTAGATTTAAAAGGGTTTAGATGTATTAACCTTGGGAAATACTTAATATTCTATGAATTTTCAAATTTATATCATTTTTTCTGAGATTGCTTTTACTAACTTAAAACAATGTTCAGTGTGTATTGAAGTCATACAGGTATTCCCTATTTTGTCTTATTACCACATTTCTGAGTTGCTCCTGTGATTATTAAAGTGTTTATTCACGTCCTAAAGAACACATGCCGGTTTTAACCTCCCCATATGTATTAGTCTTAGCCCTTGTCAAAAATACATTATCTGGATTATGAACTCTTCATTTTCCAGCTAACAACTATCAATTTTGAAACTTTTACTCTGGTAATTGCTGGAAACTGAAACACTTATAACAAAGAGGAAAAAAAAAATTCTGTTTAAGGGAGCTCCTCAAAATTTTCCCACAGAATGGTGGAGATTTACTAATCAAATAACATAGTATATTTATGAAACTGACCCATTTATGTTTTTTCTCTCTAACAGATCAAAATTCTAAAATGGCAGATCAGGGTTATAGTCACTCTTCTATATTATGCCTTAGTGTCTGTCCTATATTAGATGGTCAATAGTTATGCAGTAAACAGAGGCATTTATTTTGTTCAAGGTCATGATAAAGCAATTTTCTTGTATAGTTAAATATTTATGACTCAGTTGTATATATTTTTGACATTGTCTTAAAATCATTTTACCAATTGTATGCTAGAATTGTTAAAATATTCTAATTCTTGCCCAGCCGTTCCCTAAATCCTGCTTTAAATGGTGTGGCTTGAATGGGTTTGTTTATATTCTGTTCCCATAATTAGTATTAACAGCAATCCGGGACTCTTTTCAACCCAGAGAGTATCATATCTCTTTATTACTATATTTGAATTAATCTCTGGGAAATAATACATAATGGGATATGATATGACTTAAGTCTGATTACACCCAAAAGCATATGATTAGAATCTAAAATTTACTCCTAAAATAAAAAGAATCAGTTGTTAAGAGCCTATATAGCTTCCTAACTCCATTTTTGTTTGAGTGTTTAATGATCATTTCAGTGTCAGAAGTACAATTAGAAGCATAATTTATGGGTTTGCAGTAAAGATGCTTATATAGAAAGAAGGAAGCAAGGGTGCTATGAGGCAAAAATATACTCCAGAATTGATCCAAAGCAGATTCCTTTTGAGCCAATGTATTAAGTGTAGAATAGGGCCTGTTGTAAATCTAAATTCTTCCTCCAACTCCTTGGGAAACATACACTAAATGTGTATATTTTCTTAATTATTATATTTTATTTCCATTGTTGTCATCAAATATTTTGGCCATAATATATCTTTATTAGAGAAATTATGTGATCTTTATAATCTCTAGGAGTTGAAAAATATATGGGTATCATATTTAAATTTGAGATATTAAAAGTTTTAAGTACCTGTGTTGTGATTATTTTTAACGTGTTTTCATTGAGGATGGGGACATGCTTTTGTTCAGTGGTCTTTTCCAACCCTAGAATATTTCTACAGAAATGATGAAAGCTACAGAAGAACCAAATGAATAAACGGATAAATATTTAAAGATGTGACGAGGTATCTTGTGTTCATTTTTGTGTAGAACTTGGATTCAGACTATGTGTATCCAGCTCTGAGTAGCTCAGATCCATAGTTCTTTTTTTTTGCAAGGAAGTTCCAGGAAGAAGAAAGAGCATTGATGACCATCCCCTTCCTAGAATAATCAGAATTATTTCCTGGTGATAGGTTTCTTTTTATTTGGTTGAAGCACTAGTGGTTAGTACCAGGCCTGACTCAAAGCAACTGCTCAATGAGTATCTAGTTAGTGAATGAATGAATGTGCATATCCTATTGAGCTTTTTCTAGGGCTTCATGAATAGAGTCAGCATTCAAACATTATGAAGCAAGGGCTTTGTGATTTCAGCAATCTCTAATATTGTATTTTATAATTTCACTTAAGTATTAAGTTATGAGCATTCAGTGATAAAGTATATTTGTAATTTTTCAGACATTTTAAAACCTGAGTGTTTCAAAAGATAGTGCATAGTCAAGAAGGAACAGAAAATTGAAGGAAAAAATGTGCAGTTATCAAAAGACTGAGTATCTGGATACTTCTAGTATGAAAAGTAGAAAAGTATCATACGATACATTTGTGGGAACTCAGCGAAGTAGAAGTCTTTGTGTATAATGAAGTAAATTTTAAATTATTTGATTTTCATTTGCTTCCCTTTAATTCAATCGTTATTCACCCTCAGCTTATCCTCTGAGGAATAATTTGCAAGACATGATGGAGAATAGCTTTTAATAGAGTAAGAAAAATAAAGTATGTGGGAGATAATATTCCTGTTAAAAATCTTATGAGTGGCATGGTGTTGCTTTTATAAGTATTTTGGCTTTTACATTATATGTCATCTCATAAAGAAACCTAATAGTCATCCCAATACTTTATTGGAAACTTTCAAAAAACAAGGAGATCAACAATAGTAATGAAAACAGAGTAGCTTCAAAGAATATTCTTGGCTATTTATTGAAATCTAGTTTGAATCATTATGGGGTTGAAAATATTTGACAGAGCTGATGTACCAGAAATGGTTCTAAAAATAGAGTGTACTAGAAACACTAGACCTTTGAATTCAATTATGGTAACAGGTGCGGCTTTAATGAAATACATTAGCATGTTAAAATAAACAAAGCTAAACCTAGTCAGATGGATAATGATCAACATCTTTATTTACTGAATTCCATAGCAAAGACTAAAGACATCAGAGAAACATATATTTTAAAATAAGATGCGCAATCTCAGGGAACCTATTTTAGCTTTTGCAGATTTTAAAACAGAGTTGCTCTGTTTTTCCTGTCTGCACAGTTAGCATATAAAGAGCTGGTAAAATTACTATGTGCTGCAATACAATTTTCAAAGTCACTGAGTAATGCAAAGTTCCACTGACGAGTATAGACCCCGAGAGCCTGGGACCACAAACACAGGAAGTTCTCCCATGTAGTTTCAACAGATAATCAGTTGAAACCCCTTTCCCAAGTCCAATTTCAAAAGTTTTCTAATCAGAAACATTAAGAAGTTTTCTCTAGGGAGACTATTTTTGGCATATAGAGTACTCTCCAATGTTTGGAGAGCCCTGGCTAGATCATGGTGTGAGTGAATTCTCTATCTTTCCTTCAGAGTTTTAGGAGCAAAGTGAATGTTCATGGAGACTCTGATGATCTGAGAACGGTGTGGAATGAAAGCCGTTGAAATTGATATGATTTGAGAAGTGAGACTTATAGTGCCGATGGATTGTCAAAGACCATGCATGTGGAGCTTGTATAGCCTGGAGAAAGTACAAGGGGACTGAAAATCTTGATGGTGTAAAAAAGGAAATTTTTCTTTCCCAAGCTACTTGCTTGGGTTAGGCAAAAAGAAATTGCATTTTCTGGTGACAGAAGAGAATATGCTGACCCACGTGTTTCAGAAGAGAATAACTGTATTGTTTCTGTCAACTTCAAACTATCCATGTACATTCTTATATTTTTAGTATCTGGGTGGGCCAGATGAATTTCTGCCATTAGCAGATTCTATATCTGTCATTTAGAATGTAAAGAAGGCAGTTTTTTTCTTGCAGTAAAAATAACAAAATGATTTAAAAGTGGGCATAACGAAACTGATAGAACAGACATGAGATAGTTAAGTCACAATCTCAGGTAAGTTAGAATCCTACCTTTGAAGAAAGGCTTCAAACTTTAGCAACAGTTAAAAAAAGAAAAAGAAAAAAAGAGGAGGGTGGGAATCCACAAAGGTATTCAAGTTCATTTAGAAAAAACTGGATGGCAGGTTTGCACTTAATTATAACTGACCCACAACATTAAAATAGTTTCACGTGTAAAACATAGTGATTAGATATTTTTATACATTACTTAGTGCTCACCAAGATAGGTCTAGTTACTATCTGTTATTCTACCAAGTTATAAGGTTGACTATTTACTGTGTTGTACATTACAACCTTGTTGTCTTACAACTAATATTTGTACCTGTTAATCCCCTCCACCTATTTTTCCCAACCCTCCTCCTTCCTCCCCTCTGGCAGCCACCAGTTCTCTGTATCTGAGTCTATTTCTGATTTGTTGTGCTTTGCTTTTTTAAGATTCCACATATAAATAAAATCATATAGTATTTGGCTTTCTTTGATTTATTTCACTTAGCATAATACTCTCCATGTCTATCCATGTTGTCACAGATGTCAAGAGCTCATCCTGTTTCATGGCTGTGTGATATTTCTGTGTGTGTGTGTGTGTGTGTGTGTGTGTATACTACGCCTTTTTTATCCATGCATCTGTCAAGAAACAGTTGTTTCCATATTTTGGTTATTAGAAGTAATTCTGCAATGAAAGTCAGGGTACCTTTTCAAATTAGTGTTTTTATTTATTTTATTTTCAGATAAATACTCAGAAAATGGAATTGCTGGATGGTATAGTTCCTTTTTTTTTTTTTTTTTTCTTGAGGAGACTCCATGCTGGTTTACATAGTGATGCATCAATTTACATTCCCACCAAAAGTGCACGTAGGTTCCCTTTTCTCCACATTCTTACCAACACCTATTTCTTGTCTTTTGGTAATAACCATTCTGCCTGATGGGAGGTGGGGTCTCATAGGGGTTTTGGTTTGTGTTTCCCTGACGATTAGTGATTTTGAGCATCTTTTCATGTGCCTGTTGGCCCTCTTGGTGTTCTATTTGGAAAAATGTTTATTCAGGTCCTTTGCCCATTTTTTTTTGTTAAGTTTTTATTTAAATTCCATTTATTTGGCACTATGTAATATTAGTTTCAGGTATACAATTTAATGATTTAACAATCACATTACAACACCCAGTGTTTGTCACCATAAGTGCCCATTTTAATCCCCACCACCTATTTAGCCCATCTGCCCACCTGTCCTCTGGTAACTTCCTTTTGTTCTCTCTAGTTAAGGGTCTGTGTCATGGTTTGCCTCTCTCTTTTTTCCCTATACTCATTTGTTCTTTACATTCCACATATGAGTGAAATCATATGACATTTGTCTTTCTCTGAATTACTTCACTTAGTGTAACACTTTCTAGCTCCATCCAAGTCATTGCAAATAGCAAAATTCCATTCTTTTTTATAGCTGAGTAATTTCCATTGTATATATTTTTAAAATAGGATTATTTTTGTTGTTTTTTGAATTCTTTATCTGTTTTGTATACCGACATAGTTATCATTCACATGTATCTTTTCCCATTTAGTAGGTTGTCCTTACATTTTTATTGATTTCCTGTGCTGTGCAAAAACCTTTTAGTTTAATGTAGTCTTATTTATTTTTACTTTTATTGACCTTGCCTGAGGAGACATAATTAAATATATATATTTTTTTCCAGCCCTAGAACATTTCTACAGAAATGATAAATATATATATACACACACATACATTAATATATTGCTGAGAACAGTGTCAAAGTGCTTACTACCTATGTTTTCTTCTAGGAATTTAAGGTTTGAGGTCTTACATTTAAGTCTTTAGTCCATTTTGAGTTTATTTTTGTATATTATGTAAGAAAATGGTCCGGTTTGTCTTTTGCATGTAGCTGTCCCGTTTGTTTTTTGTTGTTGTAGTTTTTTTAATCTTCATTTTTTAAAAAATATTTTTATTTATTTGTTTGACAGAGAGAGAGATCACAAGTAGAGAGGCAGTGGGGGCGGGGAGCAGGCTCCCTGCTGAGCAGAGAGCCTCCATCCCAGGACTCTGGGATCATGACCTGAGCTGAAGGCAGAGGCTTAACCCACTGAACCACCCAGGCGGCCCTTTTATCTTCATTTAATCAAGAGTTGATCTTTTCTCTATTTTATGTTTTTGCCTCCTTTGTTTAGATGAATTACTCATGCAAGCATGGATTTTTGGGGGGGCTGTCTTTACCATTGATAGATGTGTCCACTTTTTGCCAGTATCATATCATTTTGATCACTATATATTTTTTAAAGATTTTATTTATTTGAGAGAGAGAGAGAGAGAGAGAGAAGCAGACTTCCTGCTGAGCAGGAAGCCCAATGTGGAACTCAGTTCCAGGATCCAGAGATCATGACCTGAGCCAAAGGTAGATGCTAAACCTATTAAGCCATCCAGGTGCCCCTGATTACTATAGTTTTGTCCTATAGTTTGAAATCAGGGAGAGCACTGCCTCCAACTTAGTGCTTTTTCTTTCTCTTAAGATTTCTTTGGCTAGGGGCGCCTGGGTGGCTCAGTGGGTTAAAGCCTCTGCCTTTGACTCAGGTCATGATCTCAGGGTCCTGTGATCTGTGATCGAGCCGCATGGGGCTCTCTGGTCAGCAAGGAGCCTGCTCCCCCCCCCCCAGCTCCCGCCCCTGTGCCTGCCTCTCTGCCTACTTGTGATCTCTGTCTGTCAAATAAATAAATAAAATATTTTAAGAAAATATTTTTTTGGCTATTTGGGGTCTTTTGTGGTTCTATACAAATTATAGTATCATTAGCTTAACCAGCTGAGCCACCCAGGCACCCCAGATGTTAGCTTTTCACCATTGAATATAATGTTGGCTCTATGATTGTCATATTATGGCCCTCATCGTGTGGAGGTACATTTCCTCTATACCTGCTTTGTTGAGGTTTTATATTAAGTGGATATTGAATTTTGTCAAATATTTTTTCTGCATCTATTGAAGTGATCATGTGATTTTTAGCCTTCACTTTGTTAATGTGATATACCAAGTTAATTAGCAAATGTTAAACCATCCTGGTATTCCTGGAGTAAATCCCACTTGGTCATGGTGTATGATCCTTTTAACGTATTCATTGGATTCAGATTGCTAATATTTTATTGAGGATTTTTGCATCTCTGTTCACTAGAGGCATTGACTTGTAATTTCTGTGTATACGTTGGGGTTGGTAACTGTCTGGTTTTGGGATTAAGGTAATGCTGGCTTTATAGAGGAGATTTTGAAGTGTTCCTTCCTCTTCAGTTTTTTGGAATAGTTTGAGAACAGGTATTAACTCTTATTTGAATTCACTTGTGGAACTACCTGGACCTAAATTTGTTTGTTTGGAGGTTTCTTGTTTTTGTGTTTGTTTTTGTTTTGTTTTGCTTTGTTTTGGATACTGACTTAATTATATCACTAGCAATTGGTCTATTTAGATTTTCTATTTCCTCATGATTAAGTCATGGAAGATCATGTGTTTTTAGTAATTTATCTATTTCTTTTAGGTTGTCTAATTTGGTGTGTAATTGTTCATAGAATCTCTTATGATTCTTTGTATTTCTGTGGTATCAGTTGTAATCAGTTCTTCCACTTTCAATTTTATTTATTTTGCCTTATTTGATGATTAAATATTTGTCAATTTTCTTTTCAAATAACAAGCTCTTAATTTCATTAAACTTATATATTTAGTTTTTATTTCCATTCTAGTCTTTATTATTTCCTTCTTTCTATTAACTTTGGGCTTAGTTAGTCTTCCTACTTCCTTCTAATGTAAATTTAGATCGTTTGAGACTTTTGTTTCTTGAGGTAGGTCCTTTATCACTATGAACCTCCCTCTTAGAACTGCTTTTGCTATGTCCCACAGGTTTTAGACATTGTTTCCATTTTCATTTGTCTCAAGGTATTTTTTGATTTTCTCTTTGATGTTTTAGATTACCCATTGGCTGTTTAATAGCATGGTGTTCAGTATCTACATGTTTATATTTTTAACAGTGTTTTTTTACTTATTGTAATTGATTTTTAGTTTCATAATATTGTGGTTGGAAAAGATGCTTGGTATATCAGTCTTCTTCAACTTACTGAGACTTGTCTTGTGGCCTAACATGATCTAACCTGAAGAAGGCTCCAAGTACACTTGAAAACAATGTGTATTCTGCTGTTTGGGGGATGGAATGCTCTGTATATGTCTATTAAATTAATCTAGTCTAATGTGTTGTTATAAGTTAATATTTTCTTACTGATTTTCTATCAGAGCAGCCTATCCATTGATGTAAGTAGGATATTAAAGTCCCCTACTATTATTATATTCCTGTCTATTTTCCCATATTTCTGTTAATATTTGCTTTACTTGTTTAAGTACTCCTGTGTTGGGTGCATAGATGTTTATAAAATATTACATCCTCTTATTGAATTAAGCCCTTTCATTATATAATTTTATTACAGGTTTTTTGTTTTTTAATTGTAATTTGTCTGATAGAAATATTGCTCTTCCAGCTTTCTGTTTGGTTCTGTTAACATGGCATATCTTTCCATCCCTTTACTTTCAGTCTGTGAGCATCTTTAGTTTTGAAGTGAGTCTCTTGTAGGCAGCATATAATGGGGTTTGGTTGTTTTTTTGTTTGTTTGTTTTCTGTTTTGTTTTTTGAAAATCCATTCAGCCACACTTTGTCTTTTGATTGAAGAATTTAGTCCATTTATATGTAAAATAATTGATAGGTAAGAACTTATTTCCATTTTGTTTATTTTCTGGCTGTTTTTGTGCGTTGTCTGTTCTCTTTCTTGTGGTTTTCTTTGATATTGTGTTTAGATTCCTTTGTTTTTATTTTGTGAATTTGCTATAAGTTTTTTTCTTTCTAGTTATTGTGAAGTTTATATATAACATCTTGTGTATATAATTCCCTTTTTTAACTTACAGTAACTTAATTTTGAACATATTCCAAAGTCTTATATTTCTACCTTCCCTCCCCCAACATTTTATATTTTTGATGATACATTTTAAATCTATTTATTTTATGATTTTTTTAGCTAGTTATTGTATTTTTAATTTCACTTATTTTGCCCTTTACCCTTCATATTTGTTAGTGGTTGATCCACTGCCTTTATTATTTATTTACTTTTTCTGGTGAGGTTTTTCCTTTCACGTTTTCTTATTATTAGGGCCTATTTTAATTAGCTTAGGGAAATACAATTAACATTTCTTGGAAGGTCAGTTTAGTGATGATGAACCCTTTCAGCTTTTGCTTATCTGGAAAACTCCTCTCTTCTTCAATTCTGAATGATAACCTTGCTTAGTTAAGAATTCTTTAGGGCCAGTTGTTTTGTTGTTGTTGTTGTTTTTCCTGTCAGCTCTTTAATTAAATATGTCATGCCAATTCATTCTAGCCTGCAAATTTTCTGATAAACAATGTGCTGATTTATGTTTTTTTTTTCTTATACATAGTACATTGCTTTTCTTTTACTGCTTATAAGATTCTCTCTTAATCCTTAACATCTACCATTTTAATTACAATGTGTCTCAGTGTTTTTCTCTTTGGGTTCATCTTATTTGTAATTCTCTGGGTTTCCTTGACCTGGATTTCTGTTTGATTTCCCAGAGAAGGGAGGTGTTCAGCACTCATTCCTTCATATAAACTTTCTGTCCCTTTCTCCTTTCCTGAATGTTATTTCACTCAGTCTTATTCAAAGCTTCTTTCAGGTATCCTTATTTCTTTTTTTTCTCTCTCTCTACTTTTTTAATTAATTAAAAAAAAACTTTTTTCCCTACTCCATTTGGGTGTTTTCTATTGCTTTGTCTTCCAGCTCATTGATTGGTGCTGCCTTTTCATTCATTCTGCTGTTTTAATCCCTCTATGTAATTTTCAGTTCAGTTTTAACTTCTATTTGGTACTTTATATTTTATGGTAGGCTGTTTATCTCTGTTTTATTCAGGTATTTTTAATTAATTAACTTATTTATTTATTTACTTATTTATTTTGAGACTTAACTTGTTTGTTGGTTTGGAGTATCCTGTCTTCTCATTTGTCTGTCTCTATATGTCTACATTTATTAGGCAAAATAGCTGCTTTTCTCAGTTTTGAAGGAATGGTCTTGAGTAGGAGCTGTTCTTTGTGGCACAGAAGTATAGTCTCCCCTAGCCACCAGAATTCTGTACTCTGATGCACATATGTATGTATGAGTGGTATCATACATGTACTCTTCTTGGTCTGACATTTTATTAGCATAAATATTTTGAGGTTGATCCATGTTGAGTGTATCAATATTGATACACCACGTTTTATTTATCTATGGATAGATATTCTTAATTTAAACCTTTTTGTTCTGGATAAAGTTGCCAGGAGCATTTGGTTTGAAATTCTTGTACAATTCTTTTTTTTTTTTAAAGAGATTTTATTTATTTATTTGACAGAGAGAGATCACAAGTAGGCAAAGAGGCAAGCAGAGAGAGAGAGAGAGGGGAGGAAGCAGGCTCCCCACCATGCAGATAGCCCGATGCAGGACTCGATCCCAGGACCCCGAGATCTTGACCTGAGCCAAAGGCAGAGGCTTAACCTACTGAGCCACCCAGGCGCCCATGTACAATTCATTTTGTAAATACTTAGGAGTTGAATGTCCGGCATATATGATAAGTTTATGTGTAACTTTCTAATACATTCTTAAGTATTTCCCAGTGTTAGTATTGTATGGCTTTAACTTTTTATAATCTAGCTAGAATTAATGTTGTACACTTTATGAAATGTAGAAAACTTAAAATCATAAGATTCTTCCTATCTTCCTCTTATACTTTATAATGTATTGGTTTTAGCTGTAGTGAGGATATAAACTCCACATGACAATGTTTTGGTTTATGCTTTGAGCTGTAATATGAATTATGAAGTCAAAGGTCAAAATATTTATACAGATACTTAACATTTATGATGCCCTCTATTTCTTTATGTCCAAATTTAATTCCGATATTTCCCTTCCACCTGAAGAAACTTTAATGAGTACTTATTGTCATGGAGGATTTAAGACAGTGAATCTATTAGTTTTCCTTTATATGAAAAGTCTTTATTTTGCCTTACTTCTTGATTTACTTCCAATAAATCTAGAATCCTGCATTGACAGCTGTTTTGATTTTTTAAGAAATTTAAAAACATTATTTCTTTTGCTTTTGGATGCCATAATTTCTGATGAGGAACTTGTCAATCAGTTTGCTGTTGGCTCTATTACTTAAAGTCATTTTACTGTTTTAACGTTCTAGGTTTTTCTCTTTCCCTCTATATTTCAGTATTTAAATAATTATATGTTTGTGTGTGGTCTCCTTTCTGTGTGCCCAGGACAGGATTCATTGAGCATCTTGAAATACTAAATTTATGCCTTTGTAAGATATGACCATTTTTTTTTTTCTATCACATTCTTTTCTCTCATCTGGAAATAGAATTTCTGATAAGTTAGACCTTTGTATTATTAGGTTTCTTTGTATATTTCAGTGCCTAAAATTCTGTTGTTTTTTCCGGATTGTTTCTTCTTTATGTTCAGATGCATAATTTCATTATCTTGTTCACTGTTTTCTCATCTTTATATTGCTAATAAACTCCCAAATTCTTTGTTTCAGGTATTTTATTGTAGGGGTCCCTGGATGGTTCAGTCAGTTAAACATCTGCCTTCAGATCAGGTCATGATCTAGGGTTACTGGGATAAAGCCCCAGCCAGCATCAGGTTCTCTGCTCAGCAGGGAGTCAGTTTCTTCCTCTCTCCATGTGCATCTCCCCCTGCTTGTGCTCTCTCTGTCTTTTCTCAAATTAATAAATAAATAATATCTTTTAAAAAAGATATTTTCACAGTTCTTATTTTTCTTCCAAATATTTTCTTCCCTGTTAAGATTTCCTAAATTTTCGTTTGATATGTTTTTTACTTCACCTCATTAAGTTGTAAATAGAATAACTGTTTTTAAAATCATCTTCTCCTTTACCTGAATCTTTATATTTCATGCATTTTGGAATGTACCCTGAACATTGTAAATATTGGGTTTTAAGGATTCTGGGTTCTGTTAGATTTTTCAGAAGATTCTGAAGAATGTTGATTAAAAAAAAAAAAAAACTTGTTCAAATTCAAACTGGAAAATGTCAGCATTAGTTTGATTTTCAATTAAATCTGTTACCCTACTTCTGCTCTCTCTGACCAGATCTCCAGCAGTCACGGTTACTCCATCTCCTGATTTTTCATTTGAAAAAGGCAACAGACTATCAGTTGGAGGTTTAGCCACATAACTGCAGCCTTTCCTCAGGTCAAAGCTACCAGTATGGCACTCCCTTCATGGTCCCAACTCTTTCTGCAAGGTTTTGCTCTCTTCAAAACTGACAACTTTGTCCCATGTTCCATAGCCATTGAAAATTTGATTTTTATTTTGTATTTTACAGTGTTTATGGATGTGAGGTGGTTTCTTTATTGAGAGCTTATATCAATATTTCAGAAGCAGAATCTAGGCATCTGTTTTATAATCCTGAATTGTCAAAGTGTTTCATTTATATTACAGCCAATTCAGAGTTTACATAGGATGTAATTATTAGAATGCATGCTGAGACCTTTACATCCCCTATTTCCCCACTGATCCTTAGCTATAACTCAGTATATTCTAAATCACGTGTTTTTTTATTTCCTCTTGTTGGTACGGCATGGATGAATATTCATTCTGCAAACCCAATAAAACATAAATAAAAGAAACCATTAAACTAACAATACTGATATTTGGTTATAATATTTTTATGCAATGGATTAGAAATGGATATTCTATGAGAACAGAAATATTTCTTTTTTAAACACATATATTCACAATACTAAAATTACTAAATTAAAGAGAAAACTGCCTGATAATATTTTTTGAATAAATGAAAGACAAGGTGAAATTTCTTAAGAGTGAAATGCTGGACTCTTTCAAATAAAGGAGGACAAAATAGATCAAAGTTAGGATTAGAAAGTCAAATATGGGGCAACTGGGTGGCTCAGTTGGTTAAGTGTCTGCCTTCAGCTAAGGTTAATCCCAGCATGGTGAGAGTGAGTCTCATGTAGGGCTCCCTGCTCAACCTGGAGTCTGCTTCTCCCTCTGTCTGCTGCTCCCCCTGCTTGTGCTAGCACACTCTCTCCCTCTGTCAGATAAATAAAATCTTAAAAAAAAATTAGTAAGTCAAATATTCAGCGTTTAGAGATAATAAGGAGAACAAAAACACACATCTGTATGAGAATAACCAGGAAATACATCACTTGTGTAGAAAGACTTGGAGTCAAGAAAAGAGAAATATATTTGTTTCCATTCATTTGGCCTCATTAACTGTCACATGGTTTTGCTTTCATATCTCGTATAGATGTGATAAATACACAATCTTCCCATTTCCTTTGAAGCTATCAGTAGCCAACATTCTTGAATGTTTGCCAGTTAAAAATATTTTGAAAATATGCATTTTTTATTAGAAAAAACATACTACAGTTGACCCTTGAGCAATTTGATGACTAAGGGTGCTGAGCCCCTCCCACCATGTAGTAAAAAATCCATGTACTTTTGACTCCCTTAAAGCTTAACATAAGCTGTTGCTTATCACATATTTTCTGTGTTATATATATTATGCACTATATTCTTACAATAAAGTAAGGTAGAGCAAAGAGAATACATTTACAGTATGATGTTTATTGATATAGCAAGTCCATATCCTCCATTTATAAGATGAATTTTCTGTTGGCACCTATTTCAATATTGTCTTATTATAGGATACAAAATGTTGTAGATGTTATAGGTATACTAGCAGTAGACATCAAAAGTGAAAAGATGAGAAAATAAAATGCATGTTTATAGGTATAACGATTTATGCATTGATAACAAGCAGCAATAGAATTGCTTTTTTGTAACCTAATATAATAGATTGATACTGTAAATCAGTTAACCTATATGCTAATGAATAAAGCATAAAATTTTTTATGGCATACAGTATTACAGTCATGTTCATAATCAGTACTGGAAATATTTTTACAGTTTTAAAAAAACTGTTTACTATGATGATAAGTTGATAGGCAGTTTCTCTATGAGTGAAAGAGGCATGTGGTGGTGTAATTCTTTGAAAACAAAGTTATAAAATAGAAAACTAACCCATTAATTTTATGTTAAATATCACTTACTTTATGCCTGTGTAAGGATAGGCTATCTAGTTCTGTACAAGTTTTGTATGTGATGTTCTCCACAATGAGTACTTAGAGAATGATGACGACACTCATCTTTCAGTTCTTTCCCATAAGAGTTACTACATTTTCACCTGAATACGTACAACGTAAGTCAATTAACTGTACAGCATAATTATTATTTGCTATTCATTAAGTGGAAGCAGATCATCATAAAGGTGTTCATCCTCATTGTCTTCACAATGAGTAGGCTGAGGAGGAGAAAAAGGGAGGGATTTGTCTTGCTATCTCTAAGGTTGAAGAGGGCCCAAGAGAGGCAGACACACTTGCTATAACTTTATGGAAATATATCATAAGTTCTGCCTCTTTGCTTTTTCATTTCTCTAAAAATATTTCTGTATGGTGATGAGCCTTCCACTGTTTTAGTTTCAGTGTCCATATCATAGAAGGGTCCATGTTATAACAAGAAGTCAAAAGCGGCCTTGAATAATTGGAGTCCTTCTGCCACATTTTCTAATTTCTATTTGTTTTCTGGCCTTGCTTCTTCAGCATCTTCCTCGTTGTCTGGCCCTGGTTCAGAAGCACTCCTCTCCATGAGGTCATCTGTTAATTCTTCTGGTGTGCTATTAGTTCTTGAATTTCTCTAAGATTGATTATCTAGAAACCCTTCACACCATCCTTTGCCTTCTTTTGCTGTACCTACAATCTTTCACGTTTTTCTTGATTGGCTTTGGCATAAATCCTATGAAGTCATGCACAATATGTAGACAGTTTTCACCAGCAGGAATTTGTTTCAGACTTGATGGCTTTCACAGCTTTTTCTATAGCCATGATTGCATCTTAAATGGTGTAATTCTTCTATATGTCCTTTTTATTAGGATTCTCTTTCATGACATTGATAATCCTTTCCTTAGAGTACTCTGTGAAATGAACCTTAAAGGTCCTTATAACCCTCTGATATAAAGGTTATATTAGGGACATTGTATTAGGGACATCTGGACCACTTCAGTGCTTTCGGTATTGAGCTCATGGGGTTCTGGGTGGTCAGGGCCCTTGTCCAATATGAAAAGAACTTTAAAAGGCAGCTTCTTACTGGCAAGGTATTTCTGGACTTCAGGGACAAGCATCAATGGAACAAACGAGTCTCCAACAAAGGGTGGTTGTCCAGTCTGTGTTGTACAACCAAAAGACTGGTAGCTGGTCTTTGTTATCTCTTCCCTTTAAGACTCAGGGATTAGCAACTTTATAGTTGAGGGCCCTCATGATTGTAAACCTGATTGCATTTATACAAAACAGAATTTGCTTATCCCTTCCAGCCTTAAATTCTGGTGCTTGCTTCTATTCCTTACTAATCAAATCCTTTGGGACATTTCTGTTTTTTTCTTCTCCCCCACCCCCAGACTAGGGTATTTTCATCTACACTAAAAACCTTTCAGGCAGATACTCTTTCCCCTCAAAGATTTTCTTAATGGCATCTGGGAACTCAACTGCTGCCTCTTGGTCAGCAGAAGCTAGTTTGCCTAGATTTTTTTTTTAAGATTTTATTTATTTATTTGACAGACAGAGATCACAAGTAGGCAGAGAGGCAGGCAGAGAGAGAGAGAGAAAGGGGGAAGCAGGCTCCCCGCTGAGCAGAGAGCTCCATGCGGGGCTCAATCCCAGGATTCTGGGATCATGACCTGAGCCGAAGGCAGAGGCCCCAACCCACTGAGCCACCCAGGCATCCCCACCTAGATATTTTTAAAGTTAAACCTTTTTCTAAAATGATCAAACCATCTTTTGCTGGCATTAAATTCTCCAGCTTTAGGCCCTTCACCTTCCTTTTGTTCTAAATTGTCATATAATGACTTTGACTTCACTTTTTATCAAATTACATTAGTCATAGGTATGCATTCCTTACAGCATTCCTGCACCCACATAAAAGCTGCATTTTCAATATGAGATAAAATGGTATTTTGTAAAAAGTGCCAGGTTTTGTGCATCCTGGTATAGTCACAGTGACAGCTTTACAATTTTTTTTTTTTAAACTGTGGTCCTTATGCTGGATTCATTTATCTCGAAATGGTGGACAATCATAGCTATAGACCTCAGTCTTTGGTACATATCAAGCAAGTCAACATTTTCTTGTAATGTCACAATTTTTTTGCTGCTTCTTGGAATCACTTCCAGCATCATAGTGGTACCTCGTATGCATCCCATGGTGTTATTGGAGGTTTATGGTATCTGACTAAATATGATGAAAAATACGTGAGAACATGAGAGATCACTTTTAACTGTAATATGCAGTTTACTAGAAAGATGAGCTGCTCATGTGGAGATGATTCATGTCACTTGTCATTTTAAGGGAATACTCCCAGCACTTGAGCATTCTGCCATTGAAATAGGAGGTGACTACAAATTTATGATAGTAGTACAGTATATATTGTAATTTTATGATTTAATATTAGCATTATTACATGTGTTTACATTTCTCAACTGTGATTGGTAACACATATGTCTGTAAGCTTTTGTGTAAGTTCTGATAATAGATTTTGTGTATATTTATACTATTATTTAAAACACAGATTTTGTGTATTTTTTTAAAATTTTATTTATTTATTTGACAGGCAGAGATCACAAGTAGGCAGAGAGGCAGGCAGAGAGAGAGGAGGAAGCAGGCCCCTTGCTGAGCATGGAGCCTGATGGGGGCTCCATCCTAGGATCCTGGGATCATGACCTGAGCCAAAGGCAGAGGCTTTAACCCACTGAGCCTAGGTACCCCCTGTGTATTTTTTTTTAAAGATTTTATTTGAGAGAGAGATAGAGTGAGTGAGAGAAAGAGAGCACACAGAGAGGCAGAGGGAGAGGGAGAAGCAGACTCCCCTGCTGAGCAGATAACCTGACATGGGGCTAGATTCCCAGGACCCTGGGTTCATGACCTGAGCTAAAGGCAGAGGCTTTAACACACTGAGCCACCCAGGCACCCCTCCACCACCTTTTTAGATCAAAGCTCCTTCTACATCTAAGCTTATAGTTTTGTGAGATTCCTCTACATTTAACCTTTAGCCTAAGGAATAGGACCAAAATATGTCTATTAAATATTCTTAATACATATATACTCTCTGTTTGTGTGTATGATTATTTAAAAAAAACAGTTTATAGTCTACCCTGAATTTTCTATAATTAGGGTCCAAAATATGCATGTGCTTAGCATGTGTTGTGAAGGAACGAATAAATTCACAACATCTGAAAGGGAAAGTATGCATACATAAGAAACTACAATAAAGTAAGTGCAGCAACATGAGTGTAATAACAACTTACGGTTCAGTTGTGTGAAGGCAAGTGTTCAGATTGGGTCTGATTGGGTCAGATTGAGTTCAAGATTATTTTCTTCTAGAGTATGAAGGAAAAGTTTCGGTGAAAGTGATGCCTGTTCTTTAAAGTCCATGCCATGTTTAAGCTTGTTTTTTTTTTTTTTTTATTTTGTTTTGGTTTTTTTTTTTGTTTGTTTTTAAATAGCTTTATTGAGGGGCTCCTGGGTGGCTTGCTATAAGTGAAGCATCCACTCTTCATTTCTGCTGGGATCATGATCTAAGTGTCATGGAATCCAGCCTTGAATCACATTCTGTGCTCAGCGGTGAGTCTGCATGGGATTCTCTGTCTCCCTCTTCCCCGCTCCCAACCCCATGCTCCTCCCTCCCTCTCTCTCTCAAACTTTAAAATAAGTAAAACAGATTTATTGAACTTTACACTAAAGAAGTATACATATTTAACGTGTATGGTCTGATGAGTGTTGAGTCATGCAAATGCCTGTAATACCATTACCATATTTAAGGATTAGACATTTCTTATATTACCCAAGTTTTCTTGTCTCACCTTTTATTTATTTATTTATTTATTTTTGTAATAGAATGCTTAACGTGGGATCTACACTCTTAAATTTTGAAATGCAGAATGCCACATTAAGTACAAGCTCTGTGTTATAGAGCGGATCTCTAGAATTTACTCATCTAGAATAACTGAAATTTTATGTCCATTGGATAACTTCCTATTTCCCTTAGCTCCTGGAAATAACTATTGTATTTTCTACTTTTATGAGTTTGGCTAATTAGGTAGTATGTATGAGTGGAATCATACAGTATTTGTCTGTGACTGGCTTAGTTTACTTAGCATAAGGTCCTCCAGGTTCACCTATGTACTGCCATAGGCAGAATTTCCTTCCATTGGAGGCTGGATAGTACTCTGTTGTGTGTTTATACCACATTTTCTTTATCCATGCATCTGTCAATGGATACTTGGTTTGCTTTCATAATTTGACCATTGTGAACAATGTAACAATGAACTTGCTTCCGGGCACCTCCACAGCTATATCTTCAAGATATTTATTTTGGAGGCACCTAGGTGGCTCAGTCGGTTAAGTGTCTGCCTTTTGGCTCAGATCATGATCTCAGGGTCCTGGGATTGAGTGCCACATGAACTCACTGCTCAGCATAGTCTGCTACTCTCTCTCCCTCTGTCTCTCTCCCTGCTTGTGCTCGCTTGCTCTCTCTCTTTTCAAACAAATAAAATCTTAAAAAAAATATATATATATACTTATTTTGTTTCCTTCAGGTGTCTATCCCAGACCTAGAATTGCTGGGTCATGTGATGGTTCTATTTTAATTTTTTGAGGAATTTTCTTACTGTTTCCCAGATTGGCTGTACCGATTTATTTTCCACCAACAGTGTAGCAGGGGTCTCTTTTCTTCACATCCTCACCAGCACTTGTTACCTATCATCTTTTTGATAAAAGCTTTCTAACAGATCTGAAGTGGTATTTCAGTGTGGTTTTGACTTGCATTTTCCTGGTAATTAGTGATGTTGGGCACCTTACGTGAATGTGTTGACCATTTATATGTCTTTTTGGAGAAATGTCTATTCAAGTCCTCTGCTCTTTTTTAATTTGATTTTTTTTGGTTTTGGCTATTGAGTTGTATATTATTTATATTTTGGAAAATAACCCCTTGTCAAAGATGTGGTTTGTAAATATTTTCTCCCATTTATAGGTTGCCTTTCTCAATGCTGTGGGTCATTACCTTTGGTGTACAGAGACTTCTCAGTTTGATATTCTCACTTATCTACTTTTGCTTTTGTTGCCTATGTGTTTGGAGTCCCAGAAACCAGGAAGACCAAGGTCAAGAAGCCTTCCCTCTATATTATCTTCCAGGAGTTTTACAACTTCAGGTCGTATGTTTAAATCTTTAATTGATTTTGAGTTGATTTATGTGCATAGTATAAAATAGGGCCCAGCTTAATTTTTTTTACATGTGTATATCTAATTTTCCTGGTACTATTTGTGGAAGACCTATCTTTTCCCCATGTGTTCTTGAAATACTTGTCAAAGATTAGTTGACTGTATATATGTGGGTTTATTTCTAGACTCTTTATTCTGTTCTATTAGTATGTAGGGCTGTCTTTATGCCAGTATTATCCTATTTTAATTACTGTAGCCTTGTAATACATATTGAAATCAGAATTGTGGTACTTAGACATTTGCTTTCCTTTTTTCTTTTAATTTTTTTTTAAGATTTTATTTATTTATTTCAGAGAGAGAGAGAGCATGAGAGAGAAGGTCAGAGGGAGAAGCAGACTCCCTGTGGAGCTGGGAGCCCGATGCGGGACTCGATCCCGGGACTCCGGGATCATGACCTGAGCTGAAGGCAGTTGCCCAACCAACTGAGCCACCCAGGCGCCCTTGCTTTCCTTTTTCATGTAGCTTTGTCTACTCTGAATCTTTTGTGGTTTCATATGTATTTTAGATGTTTTTTCTCTTTCTGTAAAGCCTGGCATTCAGGTTTTGATGAGGATGATATAAATTTGATGATCACTTTGAATAGTATGGAAATTTTTAACAATGTTTCCAATTCATGAAGACAAGATGTCTTTATTCAACTGTGCTTTAATTTCATTTATTGTTTTGTGTAAGTCTCTCATCTCCTTGGTTAAGTTTGCTCTTAAGTATTTTGTTCTTTTAGATGTCATTGTGGATGGGATTGTTTTGTTAATTTTCTTTTAGGATGAATTGCTAGTCTATACAAATAAACTGATTTCTATGTTGATTTTCTATCCAACACCTTTATTGAATTTATTCTAACAGTTTTTTGGTAAGATCGTTAGGATTTTCTCCATTTAGGATCATGCCATCTTCAAACAGATTATTTTACTTCTTCCTTTCAATTTGTCTTCCTTTTATTTCTTTCTTGTCTAATTACTCTAGGAAGGGCTTCCAGTATTATGTTGATAGAAGCTGTGGTGAGAAGAGGCATTTTTATACCGTTCCCAATCTTAAAAGAAACACTTTTTGTTTTCACAGTTCTCTATGTTGTTAGTTGTAGGCTTCTCTTATATGACCTTTATTATATTGAGATACATTCCTTCCACACTTAGTTTTTTGGATGTTTTTATCACGAAAGAATACTGAATTTTGTCCGATGCTTATTCTGTATATGACATCATGTTATTTTTATCCTTCATTCTGTTAATATGTGTCACAGCTATTAATTTGCATATGTTGAACCATTCTTGCATCCTAGAGGTAATTCCAATCTTTAAATTACAAAGATAATTTTTTTTATTTAATTTCTTTTCAGTGTAACAGAATTCATTGTTTATGCACCACACCCAATGCTCCATGCAATACGTGCCCTCCACAATACGCACCACCAGCCTCCCCCAATCTGCCACCCCCCACCCCTTCAAAACCCTCAGATTGTTTTTCAGAGTCCATAGTCTCTCATGGTTCCTCTCCCCCTCCAATTTCCCTCAACTCTCTTCTCCTCTCCATCTCCCCATGTCCTCCGTGTTATTTCTTATGCTCCACAAATAAGTGAAACCATATGATAATTGACTCTCTCTGCTTGACTTATTTCACTCAGCATAATCTCTTCCAGTCCCGTCCATGTTGATACAAAAGTTGGGTATTCATCCTTTCTGATGGAGGCATAATACTCCATAGTGTATATGGACTACATCTTCCTTACCCATTTGTCCATTGAAGGGCATCTTGGTTCTTTCCATAGTTTGGCGACCGTGGCCATTGCTGCTATGAACATGGGGTACAGATGGTCCTTCTTTTCACTACATCTGTATCTTTGGGGTAAATACCCAGTGTGCAATTGCAGGGTCATAGGGAAGCTCTACTTTTAATCTCTTAAGGAATCTCCATACTGTTTTCCAAATTGGCTGCACCAACTTGCATTCCCACCAACAGTGTAAGAGGGTTCCCCATTCTCCACATCCTCTCCAACACACATTGTTTACTATCTTGTTAATTTTGGCCATTCTAACTGGTGTAAGGTGGTATCTCAATGTGGTTTTAATTTGAATCTCCCTGATAGCTAGTGATGATGAACATTTTCTCATGTGCCTGATGTATGTCTTCATTGGAGAAGTGTCTGTTCATGTCTTCTGCCCATTTTTTGACATGATTATCTGTTTTGTGTGTGATGAGTTTGAGAAGTTCTTTATAGATCCTGGATATCAGCCTTTCATCTGTACTGTCATTTGCAAATATCTTCGCCCATTCCGTGGTTTGCCTCTTTGTTTTGTGGGCTGTTTCCTTTGCTGTGCAGAAGCTTTTGATCTCGATGAAGTCCCAAAAGTTCATTTTCACTTTTGTTTCCTTTGTCTTTGGAGACATATCTTAAAAGAAGTTGCTGTGGCTGATATCGAAGAGGTTACTGCCTATGTTCTCCTCTAGGATTCTGATGGATCCCTGCCTCACATTGAGGTCTTTTAACCATTTCTAGTTTATCTTTGTGTATGGTGTAAGAGAGTGGTCAAGTTTCATTCTTCTACATATAGCTGTCAAGATTAAATTTTTAAATTTAAGTGTGAATTTTATTATTTATTGCATTTACAACAAGTTTATACGAGATTCACATAATAGTTTAAAAGAAGCATAGAGAGGTAGTTACTGAAGATTGTTTGTTGAAATTACTGATGGAGGTAAGGAAATCAGTGATAAAAAAATAACTTAGACATTTTCCTTTGTGGACAGGATTCAGTGCTGGCCTCAGTGTTTATATTAATATAAATGAAAATCTCCAAAGAATACTTTAGTAGGGTCTTAAGGTAGATAAGTGCCAAGAAAGGAAGAGTAACCAAAAAAAAAAAAAAAAAAAGAAAGAAAAAAAAAGTCTTTCTAAAGAATAGATGTAACACTGATAGACAGTTTCTGGGACTATGTGTCAAAATATATTTTGTGTGTAAAAATAGATCTGTGTGTTTTTAAGATTTTAGTTTTAAGTTTTGTTTTATCCCATTTCTCCATCATTTACTATTATTTCAAATCATAAAACCTAATAGGATAAAATCTTGAGCATTATCTTGCATTTTATAATAGAAAATAAAAAAGTAAGATCGACTTTTTTGAGAATAGAAGTTTTACATAGCAATTTAAGAAAAAGTGGAAACATTGAAAATAATCATCCAGTTTCATTAAAGGATAAGGAAAAGCACATGTCATAATACATTTGTCAGACTGACTATTTTAGTGATGGTACATAATTTTTTTTGAAGAAGCTGTTATTTGGAAGAAATAATACCCTACTGTGAGAATGGAAAAGGAAAAAGTAAAATATATAAATTATCCCATTAGTTAAGAGATAGGTTCAGGAGACACAATTGTTTCAATAACTCCAGATTCTTTTTTTTTTTTTTTTTTTGCCACATTCTCCTAACATATAATTAGGAGAAATATACCACATAGAAATGTGGGACACTAAATAAAGCCATATATTATTTTTTAATTACACATTTAGATAAACATAATAGCAAATGTCACTTTGGACTACATTAAATTTTCCTTTTGTTTTTTACTCTGTATTGGCAATATTTTAAATGCCTTGATTATGTACCTGCTACCCCCTCCTTTATCACTGTCAAGAACATACATCGTAAATAATAAATATATTTTCTGTTACAGTTGTGTGCTTGCTATTCATTAAGAGTGTATTGGCCTGGATAGTACAAATATAATAGGCTAAATTTATCATTCTTAAATGAAAACAATCACCACAAGAAGATAAGAAGGTATAGAAAATGATTTAGAGGTAGACTGAATAGTTCACCTTAAATTTAAAGGATCCTCACTTTGGTTTTTTTTGGTTGTTGTTGTTTTAAGATTATTTATTTATTTGATCAACAGAGATCATAAGTAGGCAGAGGCAGGCAGAGAGAGAGAGGAAGGCAGGCTCCCTGCTGAGCAGAGAGCCTTATGCAGGGCTCGATCCCAGGACCCTGAGATCATGACCTGAGCCGAAGGCAGAGGCTTTAACCCACTGAGCCACCCAGGTGCCCCTCTCACTTTGGTTTTATACAGAATGTTTTGTTTTCTTTTCCATTTCATTTTAATTAGTTACATTATTCTGTCAAGTAGTGCTGTTGGTGGTTGACAGATTTGTAAATATGAAGTGGCTTCAAGAACATTCAATTATTTCTTTAGTTAATATTTTTAAGCTGTCTGTCATAGAATTAAGATTTCCTGAGATGTAACCATGTGATGCATGCCCAAATGACTGGTTTTTCAATTCTCAGAAAATGTATATAATGCTCTAAAAAATGCTACCCTTGAGATAGCCCTTTCCCTAGGAAAACAGTGCCCTTGTATTCAACACTTAACATGATATACTTCTTTGAATATTTATAATAATTCTAATTTAAAAGTTCTGTCTTAAGAATGTATAACTTTTATCACTACATATATATACAAACATACGACCGTAGCAAGTCATCATATTTTTCTGCATTAATACCTGACTCAAAATATTTTTAGAAAAACTCAGACATCATCAAAAAGTGAGTAGAAACATCAACTCAGGAGCAGCTAACTACAATTTACACATAATCTAATACATCAGGGATATACTCTCTAAATTTAGTAAAACAGCAAATACCATATTGGGGTCAAACATTTCATTGCATGGTAGTCTCTTATTGTTAGGGAATGCATTCTAAGACCCTTAGTGGATATTTGAAACCACAGGTAGTACCGAATACCATATATATTACATTTTCCCTTTGCATATATACCCATGACATAGTATAACTTATAAGTTAAGCACAGTAAGAGCTTAACAATAATAACGTAGAGAAGTATAACAATATACTGTAATAAAAAGTTATGTGATATGGTCTCAAATCTTACTGAACTGTACTCCCCTTCTTGTAATCATGTGAGAGGATAAAATGCCTACATGATGAGATGAGGTGAGATGAGTGACATAGACATTGTGGTATAGTGTGAAGCTACTATTGATCCAATGATGATTTGTCGGAGGGCTATCTGCTTAAGGACCGTGGATGACATAACTGAAACCTTCCAAAGCAAAACTACAGTTCAGGGAGGATGAATTGCTGTGCTGGCTAATTTTAATGTAGAAAAATGATTGCATCTCCCTAAACAAAGACCAAGAAAAGCAGTATTTAAATTGGTGAATATAAAATTTTGGTTATATGAGAAACATTAAGGATCTTATTAAAGATGCCTAAATACCTATATAGTAGAATTCATAATGTCTGGGATAGGCTGGCTTTCTCAATTTTTATAAATATATTTAATAATTAAAATCTATAAAAATGCATTTATAAGTGATGTATCTATCACCCCAATGTAACAAATGAAACTTTACTAATGGAGTGTTTTCTCTCTAACTCTATAGGCAGAGAACAATTTTCCCATAAGCAGAGAAATTACAAACCTACACAGAAGGTTTTTCCTTATATACAACTTGATGTCTCCACTCTTGGTAATCCACACAATACTTGTTCTTTTGGATGAACAATGTAAATAACTTTCAGAAGCTAGTACCTCAAGAATAAGATGAGTAATTTACATTTTTATGTAAATTAATTTAGCTTGCTGTATTTTAAGTTTCAAATAATGTTCCTATTTTGAAGATTAGGTGCTACCTAAGGATCATTTTGGCTGGGTAGCATAGAGGGGCACTTCCGTTACTTGGAGGGCAATGGTAAATATCACGTCCTCAGAGAAAGGAGGAAAGAGGAATACTGCAAGAGACTGGGGAGAAACTGTAAAAGAAATACTTAATATGCTGACA
The DNA here is from genome assembly GCA_003697995.1 of Taxidea taxus jeffersonii. Lineage (NCBI taxonomy): Eukaryota > Metazoa > Chordata > Mammalia > Carnivora > Mustelidae > Taxidea > Taxidea taxus. Next base: position 34,733 of record RCUC01157269.1, on the reverse strand, counting down.
TTTTTACATGAAAATTATGGCTGTTTTCTATCTTCATGGATAAGGAAAGATAGTCTACATCCCACCTATTGCAAAGATGCCCAGTAGCTTGGGAGATCTAATCTGATCCTTTGGAAGGCATTGACCTCCTGTGTTTATTTCATTACATAACCAATTTGTAAAAATCTTCACCCTCTGGGAAAATGAAGAATGCAAACCACCTTATACACTTGTTTTGATTTTCTTCTAAATATAACTGTTACTAAGGATTTGCCTGAAAATACATTACTAAAAGCTGAGACTCTGCTGATGTTACATAGGCCATCGCTAAAACTTCTGATCATTGGTACTACCAGTAATACATTCCTGCCCAGGTTTTTTAAAGCCTATATATTTGAGGTTAGGATATAGACTAGAAATGGTTTAATACCAGTGATGTATATATTTTGCATATCTTCATTCATATTACCCCATAGTTGCAAAGACCAACCATATGGATTTTGAAAATACAGAGCTATTTTTTAAGTGCATAATAGTAGTATATGGTCATACATGGTCTGGATTTGCTTCATTTAGGGCTTCTTAGAATAAAGCCTGTTGTGGGATGCCTGGGTGGCTCAGTTGGTTAAGCGGCTGCCTTCGGCTCAGGTCATGATCCCAGCGTCCCGGGATTGAGTCCCACATCGGGCTCCTTGCTTGGCAGGGAGCCTGCTTCTCCCTCTGTCTCTGCCTGTGCTCTCTCTCTCTCTCTCTCTCTCTCTAACAAATAAATAAACAGAATCTTAAAAAAAAAAAAAAGAATAAAGCCTGTTGTGTATACCAACAGAAAACATACCTGCAAAACAAATAATACAAAAGATTAATAATATGCAGACACACACACAGACATTCATGAATGCAGTGATTAGTTTATCTACACATCTCAAAATGTTTCATTTTCATTTTAACAGGAAAAAGTCCATAAAATGGAGTTTCAGTACACAAAACAATATTCCTAAGTAAAAACAGATTAATTTGCCCTACCTGCAGTACAAAGACAGAGGAAGCAGAAAGATTCTCAAACATTATATATTCCCAAGAATAACCCATGAATGTAAAAGAAGAAAACATAAAATGAATCTTGGCTGTTTAGCCATTTATATAATCTAGAGTTTCAGACAGTTGCAGCATTAAGCAATTTGAGCTTCATCTCAGAGAATTAGAACTAGACTGTGTTAAAGCAGCAACAACAACAATAACAACAACCACAAAAACCTTCATAGAAAAAGTAATAGGCAATAATAGCAGTGTTTTACAAATCAATAAATGTGTGTAATTTCAGGAAAGTAATACAAGAATTATGGAAAATGCCTGGTTTGTTTTCTTTCAGTCTCTTAAAAGAAGATCAAAGTAGGGGTTAGAAAGATAAACTGCTTTCCCAGATTTCTCTAGATGATTTTAAATTCATTAAAATTTTTTCTGATTTAACTGTATACTTCCAGAAGTTAAGTCATAGTGATGACACATACATGTAAGATATTGCCTTACTATTGTATGCCATCCTATAAGTTTTGGACAAATAATTTCTGTATTTTATTGACTATAATGAATAAACTGATAAATAATGTATGTGCCAATCTAAAAACAGTTTAGGTAGATTTTATAACCAATGACAGTGTGAGAGGTTGGGAGGAAAACAACTGAGGGAGATAGAGGAACATAATATTTTAAGAAAAAAGGAGGGCATTCATAAATTTACAAAAGGGAGGGAAAAATATGTGTTTCAGAAGAAAAATAGTTTTAAAGGTTATGCCACACAGAGGTAAAGAAGTTGAATAGGGACATATGACACAGCATTCATCAGAGGAGGAAGATTCCAGAGTGGGAATTGGAGGCACAGGATTGAGCATCACTTAAATATTGAATGTTAGGGCTTCTCAGATGTAATTAAACTGAGGGTAGAAAAGGCGTTTGCTATGGGAAAGACAAAGAATTCTGTGGCTAAGAGGTAAGTAGTAAATACAGTATGCTTTTGAACCTAGATATTTTAGTCACCATTAATTGCTATTAAGTAATAACTAAGATTATACCAATGTCATAACTAATTTTACATGTATTAGCTATTATGTGATTTGCCTGAGTATCTTCATAGGTAAATTTGCTACTTGAACATTTTCTAGGGAGAAACGAACATTTCCTCACCTTTGCAGCTGTAGTATGCTTCTACTATAATGTGTATTATATATTAGCATACTTATTTAATAAGTTTGAGACAGGTACTGGTCTGGAAATCCTTTGGTATTAGGAACTGGTTCCTTTTCAATTTTGCTCCTCGCAACAGTGTCCGCGATATGTTGAAGTTTTGCCATTAAAAGTAAATTTGGCATATTCGTTTCCTATTTTTCTATAAAGAATTGAATCTCAAACTTCTGAGGCTCCTTACCCTTTGCAAAGGTTCTGCTTTAAAAAAGATACCAAATTTTCACATGTACCAAAATTTCAGATTATGAGGGGAATTTGTCAGGAATTTCTTTCCCTTTTTTTTTTTTTTTTAAGATTTTATCTATTTGAGAGGTGAGAGAGCAAGGAGGAGTGAGTAGGGGAGGACAGAAGGAGACTCAGACTCCCCGCTGAGTGGGGAACCTGACTCCAGGCTCCATCCCAGGACCCTGAGATCATGCCCTGAGCCAAAGGCAGTTATTTAACTGACTGAGCCACCCAAGTGTCCCAAGTATTTCACCTTTTGAAATTGTCTATTCTGAGTAGTTTTATGCTACTCATTTTTTTTCATTTGTCGCATATATTACTGAACATTTCAAAAATTATAATTTTCAAGGTAATCTGTACAATTTAATGTCCATAAAAGTCCAAAAGTAACTTTAGGAAATGTATTTTTTTCTGATTTTGATACATTCTGATTAGACACATTTTGGAACTACAAAAGCAGAATTATATACAATTTATATACAACATAAGATATATTTTCTGGTACTGAACAGACCTTAAGTCACTTAAAATATTAATCTAAGTGAAATCCTGTAGAGTTGGTTTTTTTACTTATTTCACTTAGTAAAATACCCTTTAGTTCTGTCCATGTTGTTGCAAATGAAAAGATTCATCCTTTTTATGACTAATATTCTAATGTGTGTAGGTCTTCTTTATTCATTCATCTGTTTATGGACACTTGAGTTGCTTCCATATCTTGGTCATTGTAAATAATGCTGCAGTAAACAAAGTGAAACATACATATATTTTTTGAATTACAGTTTGGTTTTCTTGGAATTACTGTATCATACAGTATTTCTATTTTTAATTTGAAGAATCGCCATACTGTTTTCTGCAGTACTTGTACCAACTTACATTCCCACTAATGGTGCACAAGGGTTCCCTTTTCTTCACACACTCACTGACAGTTATTTCTTGTCTTTTTGAGAAAACCAGACTAGTGTGAGGTGGTGCCTCATCGTGGATTTCCCTATGTTTGGTGATGTTGAGCATCTTTTCATGTGTCAGTTGTCCATCTGAGTTGATGTTTTGGCATGTTAATAAAGGCACTCTTTTAGATTAAATGATTTAGTATTATTTAACCTTTATTTATAAATTAAGCTCATAAATGTCTATTCTACCTAAAATATAGAACTGTGTATGCAGAGGACAGAATGTAGAATATATCATTTGAATTTTGATTAATATATTTTTTAAGATTTTATTTATTTAAGAGAGAGCATGCACATTCCTCAGTACAAGCAGAAGGGAGAGGGAGAATCAGGCTCCCAGATGATCAGGAAGCCCAGCATGGGGTTTGAACACAGGACCCTGGGATTATGACCTGAGCTGAAGGCAGATGCTTAACCAACTGAGCCACCCAGATGCTCCTGATTAATGTATTTGGATGAGTTCTGTCACTATTTTTTATTCCAGCATTTCCCTGTGACCCCAGGGCTCCAATAAGTCAGTCAAATGTTTTATCATTGAGACTTATACAGAATTTTTCTGCCAGGAAAAAACAACTGTATCAACATACTAGAACATAAACATCTAAAAGCTGAGAGAGTTAGAATCTAGGAAGATGATAAAATTTTGTTGTACCAAAAAATATATATATAATAATCCCAGTGATTATTTATAATCCAACCTTTAAAATAAAATTTCACATTATCTACCAACCCAAGATTTTCTTTCTTAAAAATATAGTAATAATTTAAGATTTATTTTGATTATTGTCTTTATTTTAGCCTACAATATGATTAATGAGCCAACTTTATCTGAGTGATTTATCAGTTCATCCTTTTCCAGCATTAATAAAAAGGACTTTGATTGCTGATATCTCAAGAATATAAACTATATTCATCTCCAGATATCTTGCCTAGTAGCTTATAGATAAAATGCATCAGTTTGACTTTTTAGGTTTGAAAATGGTATATAAAATTTTTGCATATGAAATGTTAAGCTTGTTGATAATTTAAGCATTGGGAATTTTACCAAAAATTCTATGATTTTGAAAACTTAATCATGCTACATGAATGGACATTAATGGAAAGTTAGATGATGTAGTTTTAATATTAAATCAAAGACCTCTTTATGAAATACAGCCTACATGTTTTGCTGTGCACACAACATAAATATCAATACACACATCTGAATGGTGTTACAGGGAGAGATTAGTAACCAAATGAATAGTGACAATGTAGGGGCTTTTTCATGTAGGAGCTTACTTCTGTGACATACAAGATTGACTTTGGAATTTGGGCTTTCAAACACTCAGAAATTGAATGAAATTTTAGGGGTGCCTGGGAGTATCAGACTCTTGATTTTGGCTCTGGCTATGATCTCAGGGTTCTAGGATTGAGCCCTATGTTGGGAGAGCGGGGTTGGTAGTCCATGTTCAGTGGGGAATCTGCCTAAGGTTCTTTCCCTCTCCCTCTGACCCTCCCTCCACTGGCAAACTCTCTCTAAATAAATAAATATTAAAGAAATTGAGTGAAATTTTAATAAGGAAATTAGTGTAAATTCTTTATTCAAGAAATATTTATTTTCTATTTGAAAACAAAATAATCATCTGAATGCAAGCACTATGAGAAGAATTTTTCTGTCATTCCTTCCACTCACTGGCACATCCTCAGTATTCATCAGTTTTATGACACATAGAATTCACTCAGTATTTACTGAAGAAATAAATACATGCATTGCCAAATTTGGTGAAGTATTTTTATATTCTATTAAGAAAAAGGAATAGCATAGAAACCATTTCCTAGTATTACAGTATTTTTAATTACTCATTTGGTATGAAAAATCCTTTTGTGATCTCACACTTTCCTGAAGCAACAAAGGTCTGTTGACTACCTGTTGTGTGCCCGCCACTGTGTTGTCATCTGAGAAGCAGGTCAAGCCTGTTCCATGTTAGAGGCCATGCACTAGCTTGCATATTGGCACGCCGAAAAGATGTGGCTCATGTGTAAACAAGCCCTCATAACTGAAGTCTTATCCTTCGTAAGTGTTTGTAGGGAAATGTAGGGATTTTCACGTTTCTTTCATTCTTTGTTCATTCTCTTTTCTTTGTCTAAAATATAAAGATGGGGGACGCCTGGGTGGCTCAGTTGGTTAAGCGGCTGCCTTCGTCTCAGGTCATGATCCCAGCGTCCTGGGATCAAGTCCCACATCGGGCTCCTTGCTCGGCAGGGAGCCTGCTTCTCCCTCTGCCTCTGCCTGCCTCTCTGTCTGCCTGTGCTCGCTCTCTCTCTCTCTCTCTAACTAATAAATAAATAAAATCTTAAAATAAAATATAAAGATGGATCCTTCCAAAATTGTTGTGTAAACTGTTATACATAACGTAAATATCAGTGTTTGTTGTTGTTGCTGTGAGCCTAGAAAATTATACCTTGTTTCCATAGATTTTCCGGATATGATGGTATGTTCTAACCCCTTTAATGTCTCTCTTTCATGTAATCACTGCCTTGCTTGTGTTTTTGTGAGCTAGATGCTCTCTCCTCATCACAGAGAACTAGACTGTCTTCTGCTTCATTGTCAGGGAAGGTTTTACAGCTTGTTTTTTCTTATTGTCTAATATATCCCCAGGAGCACACACACACACAAAAAAAACATTACATAATAGTTTTTGTAATAAAGCAAACTTGGAGCTTTTTTAAGGTAAAATTGTATCCAGTCACTGAGAATACAGGTTATTGTCTCTGTCAGAAAATCTGCGAGAATAATGACCAAAAAAAAAAAAAAAAAAGAAAGAAAGAAATCAGGACTAAGCTAACTGATGTTATTTTTATCAAGTGTTCTTATCATTTATCAGTGGGTCTCTAAATCCATGACAGCACAGATTTTAGGAAAAGCCCTGGGTGATGGCAGGATTTATTGGCCAGCTCCACAGCTAGCACAGCTGGAATTATCAAATGACCTAGAGCCTGTAGAATCATCAGCTCCCTGGTTTTCACATTCAGACAATTCAGGTCAACAAGGTTGCTGTATGTGAGCATCATGAGTCCATGTGCAGACTTTGTAATCTTGTAACATTAAGGTATTGATATTATGTATGTCTGATTTGGCAGAATTTAGCTAATAGCTAGATTTAAGAAACCCTCAGATATTTGAACTTAACTTCTCACACCCAAATAATATCTAAAAGACAGAAATTGTGCTCTATAAATTAGAGGTGGGTATGCCAAAATAACCAGGATGTATTACTTCTGCTTGCCCAAATAAAAAAAAAAAATCACACTACAAATACAATATCTACAACAGAATATTTAACCCAAGAAACCAAAGTTAGGTGTTCTGGAATGAGAATTTTAGTCACCACAATAACAAAAACAATTTACTTTCTAAATTGCCTTTAACAATTTTATTTTCTTTCTTGAGTTGGTTGTAGAGTTCAGCAAAAGACAATATTTAACATTGTATAATAACACTTCAGGAAACTTTCAGTATTTTCAAAAGGATAATTCTGTTCAGGGAAGAAACCTGAGATGGCACAAATTAAATGTTGGCACTTGAGACTTATTTGGAAGGGTATTTCCACTGGATATCTTGCAGTTCTTTTAATTGAGCAAGGGAGGAGTATATGCGATGGGGAAAGTGTCAGGCTTGGTGTAGGTGCTTTGAGGATACCAAGATGGGTCAAATATCCTTGTTATCCAGAATCTCAAAACATGTTTGGAGACTTTGAAGTCCAATAAATATGGTAACTGGACAAAATATGCAAAGCCTTATTTTTAAAGAGATGAAAAAGAAACTGAAGCTAAAAAAAGCAAATTTGAAGGAATGGGTATGGATTGTGTCTCAAACATTGATAAGGCATGTAAAAACAATACTTCCAAGTCTAAAGTTCTTTTTTTTTTTTTTAAGATTTTATTTATTTATTTGACAGAGAGGGACACAGTGAGAGAGGGAACACAAGCACAGAGAGTTAGAGAAGAAGAAACAGGCTTCCCGCTGAGCAGGAAGCCCCATGTGGGGCTTGATCCCTGGGATCAAGACCTGAGAGGAAGTGCCAAAGGCAGACATTTAATGACTGAGCCACTCCAGTTACAAAGTTCTGAATGAGGTTTAGAGGAGGGAGGATGAAAAGGAATTACAAGAATAAGAAATCGATCAGCTTGCTAGGAGATAGTGGAGAGCGGGGTAGTGTAACAAAATTTCAGAAATGTAATTCCTTAGGGAATATTTGGATATTTGCATATTATAGTACTAACTACAGTATTATTAAAGATAATCATGGAAACATAAAATCAGGTGTGATAATATGTTACTTATATTTTGGGGTTTCCAGTTTGAATAGTTCTGCCCCTGAACCTTTCACAATAGGAACTATGAAGAAATTGTCTATATAGGAGGTCTTCAAGATTCAGAATAAGGGGGTTCTATTATTTGTTCCTGTGCTCACAAAGAAACCAGTTTCAAGGTTTTAAATGTGATTTACCCTTGTACAGCTAGAGATAATGCCTTTGTTTTTGAAAAACATAATAAAAAATTTGGACTGTGGACCTGTTTCTATTTTTTAAATCAAGATAATATTTTCATATATCAAGTACAAAATGAACTCAAAAGTGAAATGTTACATTCTGTACAATAAATATATGATCAAAATAGCATACCAAAAGGTAAAAAGCACCTCTATATTTATGAGAACCTTATATTTTTAATTTTTCACATAGTGACTTTTACTTTCCTGGCTGCTATTTCCTTTTGTTTTTCCTTTTTAATTTGCTTACACTGTCAAAGTTAGATTTTACATATGATTTTTTTTTTTAGATTATGAAAGTTGTTCTTTTTTTTCATTTCATTTAATTTTATTTCTTTTCAGTGTTCCAGAATTCATTGTTTATGCACCTCATCCAGTCTCCATGCAATATGTGTCCTCCATAATACCCACCACCAGGCTCACCCAACATCCCACCCCCCTCCCCTCCAAAACCTCAGTTTGTTTCTCAGAGTCCACATCTCTCATGGTTTGTCTTCCCCTCCAGTTTCCCCCATCTCACTTCTCTCTATCTCCCAATGTTCTCTGTGTTATTCTGTACACTTTACAAGTAAGTGAAACCATATGATAATTGATTCCCTCTGCTTTTGCCTATAATTTTAATGAGTTGGAACTTTATTTCACACAATTTATTTAAAGTTTTAGGTTATTGATACCAATGAAATAGAAAAATATGTATATGATAGTTAATGTTGAGTAAGCCCGTCTTCCAAAACTACCCTTTTTGTTCTAAGCTAGGATCCTGTATTCCCATCACAACAATCTGCAAACCATATTGCTTCGCAACAAGCAATACATTTAGACAAGTGTGGGATTCAACTTGACATTTGGATCTGTCTATGGAAAGGACAGAGACTATCTTAACTTCCTGCTTTGTGGTGGTCATCTTTTAAAAATTTTGTTTGTTTGGTTTGTTTTTCTTGTATTTGGCATTAAAGCCATTGTGGTTATTTTTTCTCAAGGACACCTATCTGTGTAAATATTTTCATTTAAGGGCACCTGGTTGGCTCAGTTGGTTAAGCCCCTGCCTTGAGTTCAGGTCATGATCCCAGTGTCCTAGGGATTAAGCCCTGTATCTGGCTCTCTGCTTAGTGGGAGTCTGCTTCTTCCCTTTCCTCTCTGCCTGCCACTTCCCCTGCTTGTGCTTGCATGGGCATGCTATCTCTCTCTGTCAAATAAATACAATCTTTAAAAAAATAAAATATTTTCATTTATTTGTAACCTTTGCCACCTTCACTGAAATATTTTATAAAGTTCATCTCAAATACTAACTGAAAATATTCTACAAAGTAAGGTTCCTAAGAGAACTGTTAGTAGCTTATATAAAATTCCTACCCATAGGCATTGCAAAGCATGACCACAGACCAAAAAAAAAAAAAATCAATATACAAAAGGGTGGCCTTTATATTCTGTATAGGTCAAGATTGCAAGTGTGTTTTAGAGATGGGAGGGAAGGTTAAAAATACATTTATGGTGTGAATTATCAGTATTTTTCTCTATGAAAAGGCCTGAATAAATTCTGCTTAGGGAAAAAAAAAAAAGACCAGTATAAAAGATGTTATGGATAGGAGATCAATTTTGTTTCTCCTAGCATAGATGAAAAGTCCAGAAGTTCTTCGTGTGTGGTGTCTGAGTGTGTGTGTTTGTATTTGTATATTCTACCTCATCCATATTTGTTATAAAAATATTTTAGGGACCTCCGAAGTAAAACAATGTGGACCAGAAAGGAAGGGTTAGGAATTGGCCGGCGATCCATTTTCCTTGTCTTCGTAAATTCTCATGAAGAAATATAAAAACAACAACAACAACAACAACAAAAAAAAAACGATGATATGGTCTGATCTTCTTGTAATCAAGCTAATCTTCCCTCCAGATGTTATTTACTAGTGGAAACAAAGTAGAGTTTTTATCAAATACTTTAAACAGGATATACCTTGCCTGTGAAAATGGCTTATAAACCTCAAAATTGTGGTTGTATAGGGCATAGGCTGCTCGCAAGTGTCAGTGACAGGTTGTAATTATCACGGTATATATGAAGATATTGTATGACTAAAAATAACTCCATTTGTGTAGGTGATGCCCTGATGCATCTCTTGGGAACTTGTATATTAAATTTGAATAAGAGCTTGCTCTAATGTGGGAAAGAAAGGACCTGGAAAGCTTCAGGACTGATCTCAGATGTTGCCAATTTGTTAACCTGGGATTTGTGATTGTCTGCATCCTTTGAACTATTAGCAAAACTTGGCTTAGGGTGAAAGATACCCTTTCTGTGAGTTGACCTTTATTTTATATCAATATACGGTCAGTTTTTGATTTGTGAATACATATTACTCAAAGACACGAACAATCCTGTACTCAAGTAGCTTTGCCATTCAGAATACACATATGACAGTTTGTGAAAATGTGGGAAGACGTTTTTAAAAAGTAATTCCTTGAAATTACCATAAAACCCAGAAACTGTATTTTTTGCCATTTATCCCAGAGCACTATCAACATGTTCACATAGAAACGTATACAGTTAATCCTTGAGCAAGGCAGGGGTTTGGGCATTGACCCTGTGCACAGTTGAAAGTTAAAATCTGTGTCTAACTTTTATTTTCCCCCAAACTTAACTAATAGCCTACTGTTGACTGGAAGCCTTATTAATAACATTAATAAAAAAAAATTTAAAAATAACATTAATAGTCCATGAATACCCTTTTTTGTATTGTATGTATTATACTGTATTTTTGCAATAAAATACAGTAGAAGAGAATGTTAAAATCATAAAGAGGAAATAAAGTAATGGAACTGTCATATTTATTGAAATTCCATGCAGATGTAGGCCAGGCCAACTGGGACACAGGCTGTGGCAGAAGTAAGCCTGGCCCAGTAAGCCTGGGATGGTGATGTTCTGCAGCCTGGTGACCTCAGCCCCTCAGTGATACCTTCAGGGTGGACCCACAGGCAGCAAAGCTCTTGATGTGCCTAGAGGTGGACCACTAGGTCAAGACCATCAGCAGCTGCAGCCACACAAGTGGGCTGATGTCTGAGATGTCATAGGGCCAGAGCCCAAGGCTACCTCAGGACAGCCCCAGAGCCTGATGGGCTGAAGACTTAGGGGAGGGGGCACATTCCCTCATTTTAGCCCAGCAACCCTGCTCACCAGCCCTTTGTGCTCCACCAACCACTCCATAGGCACAAAGGGCAACCTCCAGCCCTGCCCAGTCGCCTTCAGTTTGGTCTTGTGGATTCTAGGGGGGGCATGTGTAAATAAATGCCTTCTGGTTTTTGTTGTCAACTCTTAAAAACCTGCGTGTAAGTCATCCATGCAGTTCAAACATGTGTTGTTCAAGGGTCAGTTGTATATGAGTGTCAAATAGTGCTGTTAAGCATTATTTGGAATAGCCCTAAATTGGGAATAACCCAGATATCTGTTCAAGGAATGAATTGTTAAACTCCGATACACAAATATACCCATGCCCGCCCATCCACTCTATGGAATACTCATCAATAAAAAGAAAGAACTATTGATTTTTACAACATAACTTGAGGGAATTATGCATGTAAAATTCAGTTTTGAAAGGTTACATACTATATGATTTCATTTATATAACATTTTTAAAAAGGTTTTATTTATTGGAGAGAGACAGCATGAGCAGGATGAAGGTCAGAGGGAGAGGGAAACAGAGAAGCTGACTCCTCACTGAGCATAGAGCCTGACACGGGCTTGATCTTGGGACTCTGAGATCATAACCTGAGCCAAGGTCAGATGCTTAACCGACGGAGCCAACCAGGCACCCCTCATTTATATAACATTTTTGAAATGATGAAATTTTAGGAAAGGAGAGCAAATTAGTGATTGCTAGGAGTTAGTGGTGAAGGTCAGAGGAGGTTGGAGGAAATGGGCATGGATATTAGAGAATACAAGGGAGGGATAGTAATGTTGGCTGTGGTAATGGATAAATAAATCTGTACACTGGATAAAATTTTATAAAAATATAATCATGCATAAAAATGAGTGAAAGAACAGGATATTAAAATAAAACCAGTGTTTTCTTTTTTAAAAAATCAGTGTTAATATCCTCAGTGTACATCATGGTTTTGTAAAAGTTGCCCTTGTGGGAAAGTGGCAAATATACATATGATCTCTGTATTCTTTGTTATGTGTGCATGGGACTGTATAATTCTTTTAATTAAAATTTCAATTCGATATTTACATGTTACCTTAAAAAAATCAACCATACTTAAATATTAGAAAAACAGGACTTGTGCTCCAGATTGAATGTTTGCCCCCAACATTCATATGTTACCCTAATGCCCAACGTGATAGTATTAGGAGATTGGGTCTTTGCTAGATAATAAGAACTTGAGGTCAGACTCCTTCTCAATGGAAGTACCCTTATAAAAGAGAAATCAGAGGGCTCCTTCACCCTTCTGCCTCATTGAGATACAGTAAACAGGTACCTGTATGAACCAGGAAACATGTCCTCACCAGATGCAGAATCTGTCAATGCCTTGATCTTGGAATTCCCAGCCCCCTGAACTGAAAAATTTGTTCATAAGCCATCAAGTCTATGGTGTTTTGCTATAGCAACCCAAACAGACTAAGACATCTTGAACAGAAAATAAAAAGCTATTTATTTTACTCATTATAGAAGAGAAATACATACAGAAGATACTGTACAGTCACATAGAGAAACAAGTGAACAAAGTAGACTCCACTTTGCTCACATAAAGACAAGATGTGGTGGCAGTTTAGAAAGATTAATTTGATAGAGCAAAGTTTTTTCCACCAAATTAAAGCAGCTCATCCATGGGGTGCACCGTCTTTTTAAATTATGCTTATCACAGTTTTGTAGTTATTCATAAGTGGAAAATGCCTGGATATCTGATGGGTGAGTAGAGTTGAGAGTCAAAGACTAAATCATTTTGGACAAGATAATACTGTGAATTCATGTGACAGTTTTAATTGTTTTGATTTTATTGATCAGATTATTTGTGAGATACTTTATTAAATAATTTTCATTTCCTACCCAATTTTGAGCACTATGCCGGGTACTGGAATTAAACTGGAGAGCAAAATTAAAGGTCTTGCTTTCCCGGAGTTCACAGTCTGATAAATTAGGCAAACCTTAATTGAATAAGCCCATGAATAATGGTCACATTAAAACCAACTGGCAACTCTAGTAAGTGCTATAAAAGTAAAGTAAAAGGTGCACTATTAAAGGGGATGGGAAATGATATAATCCTAATTTTCCTTGAAATATTATTAGACCTGAGGTCTGAACCAATGTTAACCCTTCAAAGAGAAAACATCCTAGAGGAGGATGAGTGGCAATGGGAAGGAAGAAACAGAATGGTCTGGGTGCCATGATGAAAAGATGTGTGAAGTGGGGATACAAAGGATCCTGTAAGGGATAACTTTGAAGATAAGAAGTAACTTAATCTATTTAGGGTTTAAACATTTTCCCCCAAATTCCCCAAATTTGGTCTTGAGCATGTTGTTTAAAGGGGAATAGTTGTATTTGGGAAAGAAACTAACGCAAGGAAGAATTATGATATTGCATACTAATGCTGTTTCTCTGCCTACATTGTGGAGGCTAGAAATTGAAAAAAAAAAAAGAAGATTTACTAATGAATATCATTAGATAAGATTGTTCTGTTATTTGAAGTGAATGGCAGCCTGGACTAGAAAGAAGAGACTTAAACAGAGTTTGAGATGTTTTGACATTGTATATTTTGACGCTAATGTGTGTTTAAAATGGACATGTCATGGAGGCAGTTGGCAGAGGAAGAAATACATGAAGATGATGGATATATTTAGGTTTATTAAGTTTAGATATGTTTGTTTTCTTGGTGATGCAACTTGGATGCGTGGTCATGGTATTCGTTGGCCTTTGTGACAGTGGAAGAAAAAAAAAGATATGATTAACAGGATGGCCTCTAGTGTGTTTTTGTACAATAGAACACATGAATCTGGAATACATAGTTCAGAGAGGAGATTGCTGATCATGGACACAGCTATATTGGTAGATAGTCCTTGTTAATGAGTCACCTTCTCTCTCACCCGAGAGAAGTGAGTCTCAGTTTTGAAGAGTGGCATCCAGTAGAAGCTATGTAAAGATGGGGAAAAATATGTGTAAGGTAATGGCTAGATTATTCATTCTCCGAGTTAAGATAACATAGACATTCCAAAGGGGCATTATTATTTGAGAAAGATGTTTTGAACAAAATAAGCCCGAGGAATAATAAATTATGTAACATTATTAAATCAAAGGCATGACTCTAGCACAAATTTTGTCCTTTAGTAAGATTGTACAACCCTCCTATTATAAAAGGAAGAAAGAGGAGAAGGGATACCTGTAGCTGCAGATAAGTTGATAGAAGGGATACGGAAGTTGGGAGAGAACTGTCTCATTGTTCTACAAACCAGAAACAATTTTAAGACCAAGAGGATGGAACGGATAGAAGAGAAGTAAATGGTTGGACAAAATAAGGAAAATTTGAAATTGTTGCTTTGGAAATCTGAGAGTACAACAGAGAAATAGAACATGATGAAACAGACTGAGAGTCTACTTGAGACTTGCGACTTTTTTGTTATGTCAATAATCACCCCTCCTTTTAAAGTTTCTATAGTATTATAAGGGTGTTCAGTGGCAGACCTGGAGAAATCAAATTGTTGAGTTCTTCCAGGATTGAAGCTCTTAGAACTTGTGGCAAATATTACTTACTCAGCATTATTCTTTTCATTGTTACAAAATTGGGTGACATACTCACCCTCCCTTGTATCTGGACTGACTAGTGGTTGATTTCCGGCCAAAGGAATGTGAGTGAAATTTTATCTTAGGCATATTCAGGCCTCACACCTCAAATATACCCATCTAGTCTTCTGTGGTCTTTCCTTCATTTGGGATGAAAACAGCAAGGCAGTCTTGAAAGCCACATGCTGTAGATGACAAGAGGAAACACCAGACAAGTTCCCTCGGTGACCACAGGGAAGAGAGGTACCCACTGAGTCTTGAAACAAGCAAAAACTCTTTTGTGAGCAGAAAATAAGTTTCGGTTGTGTCAGGCAGAAGTAGTTTTGTTGTTGTTGTTGTTATTCTGTTTTGTTTTGTTTTCCCTAAAACCAGAAAACCATTTTTGCTTTGTGGGCCAAGTTCTCTGTAACAACTACTCAATTGTGAACGTATAATGCAAAGGCAGACCCGGAAAATACATAAAGAAAGAAGCATACCTGTGTTCTATAAAACTTTATTTACTAAAACAGGCCATGGGCTACATCACCTAGAATGTGCTGGCATTGGTATTAAACGTTTATTTCCTTAGTAGCCTGTCCAAACTAATACCCATGCATTATGAAAACAGATAGGCACAAGGAGATATAATGTGTTTCAGAGTGTACTTTTGCCGTAACAGAGCATAAAAATAACTGAAAGAAAGAAATGGATATAGGGGATAATGACATGATATAATTAGTGGATTCAAAATGGGACGTCACAATACACCTGAAGAATGGTGCTAATGGGAATGATTTAAAAGGCAAGCTGGAAGTAATTTTGATTTAGCCACATGAGAGTGTGACTTAAACTTAATCCAAACAAGTTGTGCCTATGTGTGGTACCTATAGTATCTTATTATGCCAGTCCATCAATATGAAAAGCCAGGGGTCAATTAAGCTTGAATGTTTATGTAATGATAGTGATTTGAATGCCATAGTTATAAATTTATATATATATATACACATACATACACACAGAGGCATCAATATCCCTTACTGGTAGGACATTCCTTATTGTTAGGACATCAACAGAGATGCAGATCAACACATAGGTTATATATCATATACATAGATGTGTATAAACAGAAATAAGATAGACCTACATATAAACATAAGTACAGATGCAGGTATAGATGGTCGGCCATACAGTCTTTACTACTTAGATGTGAAACAGATCATCCATTTCAGATTTGCATGATACCAAAGTTTCTCAAGCCAAATGTAAAAGATATTATTCCTGAGAATATTACAAAATAAAGTAGAATTTAATCAGAATTAGATGGCTTCTTCATGAAGAAGAGCCATCTCTCAAGCAGTCTAAAATAGTATGAGGAGCACAGAAGAGAATCTATTTAATTGTCATTATAAATAACTACAAGAATAGCTTTGTAAGAAAACAGAAAAAATTGTGTTTTAAATGATTATAATAAAACATAAGTAGAATATTGTATTCATTTAGGTTTTCTGATACATGAGGTGATTTATGGCAGACTTAGAACATTTATAACAATACACTTGCTGACACCACACTATATTAGGTAATTGAAAAATGTAGCATCAATTCATATTATCACAAATAAGGTAAACCATTTCCCTCTTCTCCATAAAGTAATCCCTTAATAAGTAGCTCATTTATTATGCATAAACCCCTTTTAGCCAAGTTCATTAACTGAGGTTGTATGTGCTAACATATCAAAACCTTGGTTAGCCAAATTACTTAAAATATTTTGCCCAAACAAGAGTGGAATAATCACAGCATTATTTTCTTAATTACTGAAAAGCCTAGTTGCAATATTTGCTGAGCTTTGTGATGCAATAAAAATGTTTAGTACTCAGGGAATAAACTCGATGTTTACATTGAAATGTGACTTCAGGTGGAATGATAGTGTCTATAGTGGGGGTTCTTATAGCTTTGTTCTGGCTGTCAGCAAACACTGGCCAGTGATGCTAATATTAAGTACAGAAACAGATTGTGTCTTTACATTTTCTATTAAAACTTTTTGGGGGCACCTGAGTGGTTCAGTGGGTTAAGCCTCTGCCTTTGGCTCAGGTCATGATCCCGGGGTCCTGGGGTTGAGCCCCGCATCGGGCTCTCTGCTCGGCAGGGAGCCTGCTTCCCCCTCTCTCTGCCTGCCTCTCTGTCTGCTTGTGATCTCCGTCTGTCAAATAAATAAATAAAATATTAAAAAAAACCTTTTTGTTACAAGATAAGACTTTAGTTAAAGTTATTTTTTTCCTGGAGAATTCAAATTACCACCACCTAATACATCTTCTTTGAAATGTCATTTACACATAATTTAAGTGTAACTGAATATTAAGTGTCTTTCGGCTGGAAAGATTCTTGTTCTACTGGAAAAATAAGGGATAAATAAGATTCAAGTCACTGTTTCCCATTCACTGTGGACAACAGAGCAATACCTTTTCATCTTGGAGAAATTAAGATTTGGGAGTCTTCACCCTTTGGGGTATCCAGATATTTATTTATTTATTATTTTTTAAATATTTTATTATTTATTCGATGGAGAGAGAGATCACAAGTAGAGATCACAATTAGCTCTGTTATCATGAAGGAGGCAGAAAGGAGAAGAGAAAAGTATACTTAAACTGCCACTTGCCAACTAATTTCTACTTGCCTTTTCACACAGTGTCTAGGATGCATATGCCAGATTTTTTCCCACCTACACATTGCTAAATGGCTTTATTTTTCATGTAAATGTATTTTTTTATATCTGGGTCTATGCCTCTTGTTAAACACTGGATGTTGATCTCTCTGCATTAAGTCTGGAAACAGATTCAAGTTTGATGTTTAGGTTCATTCCATATTTCACCCCATTGCTCCAGTGTCATCCCCTTCTGAGTTCTTACTTTCTACCTCACTAATTATTCATCATGTGGGAGAGTGTAGGTTTAGACTCTGGCTCTTTTTATTTCACTGACTTTATTGCTTAACTGTTTTTGTGGCCATTATATGTTGGATTTAAGAAAAGAGGAAGATAGGTATAGATTGAATATATATATTTTTTTTAATTAAAGGAATTCAAGTATGGTTATAGAGTCAGCTGGCTATAGAACTTTATCAGGAAACATGTCTGTTTGACTATTAAAATCCATTTGAGAGGTAGGGCAGTGTTCCGTTGGGGGGGGGGAAGGGAGGGAAATATAAAACAAGATGGGACCCGGGAGGGAGACATACTATGAGACTCTTAATTTCAGGAAACAAACTGAGAGTTGCTGGGGGGTGGGTGCGGGGTAGGGAGAGGGTGGTTGGATTATGGACATTGGGGAGGGTATGTGCTATGGTGAGTGCTGTGAAGTGTGTAAGACTGATGATTCACACACCTGTATCCCTGAAACAAATAATGCATTATATGGCAATACAAAAAAAAAAAATCAATTTCCCAGACTTGTTTTCATTTTCTCTCCCTGGGAAGGAAAAGTTAATATTTTCTCTAGTTTTACCTTGCACAATCTGGGTGTCCAAAGGAGGTTGCGCAAAAGTTCCACCCTGAAGGAGAAGCAGTAGTCAAAACCTTCACTTCTGGGCCAAACTGAGTCCTTAGATCACTAATCTCAGAAGTAAAAAAGGTTCCTATAGTAGGTACTTGATCTTACTTATCCCCAGGCCATCTTGTTCAATTTGCGATAAAACCAAAATGTCAGTTTTAGAGAATCGTACTCGGCATTATCAGCATCCACGGATGGTTTCTCTACACTGACTCAGATATTGTGACTCAGGCAAAGAAATCCAAACTCTTCATTAGTACCTGATTGTCAGTTTTACATGGAACTAGGAGAAAATCTTTCATAAGTAACAGTTGTAATGACAAAGGAAGGAGAGGGAGTAATCTCTGTTTTCCTCATCTTTGAAAGATGATAAGAATAATAGGAATGAGAAGAGTGATATTTGTAGATTGAATTTTGTACCTAGTAAACAACATATTTAAAAGAATATGTCACATTGCCTAAAACATTAAAAGATGTGTAATATTTGATTGAAGAAGAAATAAAACAATGTGTGGGGCTTTAGACTGCCTTTTAGGCTGTCATCACTACTCTCCAAATGGATTGGTAGAGTGCAGATTTTTGTACTTGTCTAATATATTAAGCTGCTTTAATGCATAAAATATTATCCTACTGGCCTGAAAAAGTTGTGGCAGCTTCCAGAAGTCCCTGTTCACCATTAAAGAGCTTATGTAATAGGTATATGCAGTTTAAATCCTTTTTTTTTTTTTTTTAGATTTTATTTACTTATCAGATAGAGAGAGAGTGCAGGAGCGAGCACAGGCAGAGGCAGAGGGAGAAGCAGGCTCACTGCTGAGCAAGGAGCCTGATGTGGGACTCGATCCCAGGACGCTGGGATTGTGACCTGAGCCGAAGGCAGCCGCTTAACCAACTGAGCCACCCAGGCGTCCCGGTATATGCAGTTTTATCTGTTTATTAATATGGTTACTTAGAATGGAATCATGGATTATACCAGCACATGGCTATATTGACAGATATATTCTGTTTACACTTTCCACATCTGTTTACATGGCATGATGCCCATTCGTAAGTTAATCAAACCTTTTCTGAGAGGAGCTGCTGCCAAAAAGACATTGCTTTGGAAGGGCAACTGGAAATTTTGGAAAAGCAAAGACAATATAAGGAAACCATTTTAAATTAATATGTTGAAAATTATAAAAATCTTGAACATTATATGATTTCTGAAGAAAAGGGAAGCTTGGGGACCAAAAAGCTTACATAGATTGCCTAACTTTTTAAGGATAGTCATTTAAAAATTGAGAAAATTACTATAATATGATTAGAAATCTTAGAATCTTGTATCAAGTAGACAATTCTAGATAAGAATGTCATTGAAATGATATATTTAGATACATGTAATTTTCTCTCTTTGAAAAAGGCTGTTGGGGCACCTGGGTGGCTCAATCTGTAAAGCTTCTGCCTTCATCTCAGGTCATGATCCCAGAGTCCAGGGGTCAAGCCCCACATCTGGCTTTGTGCTCAGCAGGGCATCTGCTTCCCCCTTTCCTTCTCCTCCTGCTTGTGCTCTGTCTCAAGTAAGTAAATAAAAATCTTTAAAAAAATTTTAAAAAATCAGAAAAGCTGTCTTTAAAAAAAAAAAGAAAGAAAAGAAAAAGAAAGTAAGAAAAATTTGGCAAGATACTTTTCTCCCTTTTGGCAGAAAAAATCTTTCCATGAATTTGACAGCTTTTCCCTTCCCAAAGGGAAACACATGACTAAGTGATGTTTTTCTCACTTAGTAATAAGGGATTGTGTTTTGAAACTGTGTGCATTTTTACTCATAATATTCTGTATCTTTAAGTCTATTGTCTAATTTCTAGTATCTCATCTTTTTCTGATGATACCTTTTATGCATATTCTGTATACTGAAAGGTAGTCTGTTTAACTCGAAGATGTCTAAAAGCTGCTTATGTTGAAGGAATTTTATTTCAATTTACAGGTGGCCTTTTACAAATCAAGACCTCTCATGATAAATAATTATATACATAAAGAAATTTCTCCATAAAATAAGGTTATAGGTATTATTTTTATTTTACATTCAAATGCAGATGTGAATATCAAATTATATGTTAACACCTCAGGTTTTACTAATAATTGAATTTGTCTGATAATGGTGGCTTTTGGAAAAGCTTCAGGAAAGCAATAGCATTTGCGCTAGACCTTGACAAATGAGTAGGCATTAAGCCAATTTGTGTTGTATAGCATTGGTGTGCTAAACAGGAAGTGGTTGGCACTTTTTATTGCCAGCAGAGAAAATGATTTATATGGTAGAGGTCAAGAATTCAGAATAAGAAAGATGTACGAGGCTCTGACATATATTAAGGGGAAATTACCTAAAACCCTAATATTCCATGCTTCAGTTTTAAACATTTCTTGGAAATAATGGTTCTTAATTTAAACACTTATGCTGTTGTAATGTTTAAATTAAGGAACTCTAGTGTCTCTCCATTTGATTCTCATGCATAATTTCCATTAATGCTAATAAAACCCACTAATGTTTAATTGAAGTTATTATGCATTTCATATTCATGACAATAGGAGAGCCAGTAGAATTTCCAGCAATGATCCCATAGTATCTATATATTTCTATGTAAGTCACTTTGTAGCCAAGTTAACAAATGTCAGAATGTGTGATGCGAATAAGCTCATAAATGCTCTTTTAAAAATCTAACAAAATGGAAAAAATATTATAGGTGGATGTATATTTTATAAAATTCTAATTACAATAAATCACTAAAATAACACCCACTGTTAAGTTGAAAAGAAACCAGATGTATGCATTTGTTAAATGTGTCATTATTCTGATTGTGGCTCATCAGATTTCATTATGACAAAAACACTCATTCCTTGCCAAGAATTTGATAGAAGCGGATATTTATTAGATAAAAGAATAAAACAGAAACAAATTAGAACTGATTTTGGAGGAAAAAACAGTGCTAAAAAGTGTCAAATAAAAATACTTCCATTGACTGTTATTTTTAACCACAATTAAAATTCTTGTTATTCCATTTGAAGGGATAAAACTGAATTTTAAGTACCCAGAGATTCACAGTATTCATTGTACTTCCAATTCTTCTGTAAATTCAGCCTTAAAAAGAAATCATATTGCTATTTATATAAGTTTTCAAAATCCTAATTAACATCACATTCATAGTTTAGTAAATCATATTGTTGGCCTTTTAGCTTTAAAAATTGAAACTGTGCAAATATAAAAAGACAACTGTAATTGACTTTTGAATGAGTTTAAAATATTTACTTAAAACATGATTATTTTCTGAAAAACAGTTTAGGAAATCTATTAATTTCCTAAATTTTCATCAGCGCCATACAATAAATATATTGCTACCATTGTATGTAAAAACTGAAATAGACACCTATCTTAAGATATATGTAAATGCAGATGCCTGGGTGGCTCAGTGGGTTAAAGCCTCTGCGGGTTAAAGCCTCTTCCTTAGGCTCAGGTCATGATCTCAGGGTCCTGGGATCAAGCCCTGCATCAGGCTCTCTGCTCAGCAGGGAGCCTGCTTCCTGCTCTCTCTCTGCCTGCCTCTTTGCTTACTTGTGATCTCTGTCTGTCATATAAATAAATAAAATCTTAAAAAAAAAAAGATATGTGTAAATGCACTTTAGCTATAGGGGTGGAGTGGTTAGAATAACTTGTTATTGCACTTGACTAACTTGCTCATATCCCTTCATGCCCAGCATAAGTTGGAATATCGAATATGGATTTTGTAAACATGGAATATAGCTTTAATTAATTTTATCACCAAGATAAAAGTACTCTAAGATACTTAAGTATCATGAATAAATATAATTATAGAAATTATTTTTGGAATTTTAAATTTAAATATTGAGTACAATTTAATGAATAAACTAAGGATAAGAAAATAAATTAATTTTCACAGTTTAGCATATTATTGTAGGTCAACAACTCAACAGATATTGAACTGTTTTTTTTTAATATTAACTAAATTTATGCTAATGATGAATTAATCACTAAAATGTTTCAGCAAATAGAGTAGAACTATTTTTTTTAATATAATAGAGGGTGAACATGAATAGAAGAGCAAAACAAAATACAACTCTCAGGAGGAAAGAGAAGAATTTGAGAGTAAGTAAAGGAGGCAGAAAAACTGTACATTCTGATGAAATGATTATGAGACTGTAGAAACTGTATGGCACCTCTTGGGGTTTTTTTGTTGTTATTGTTTTGGTTTGGTCTTTTTTGTTTTTATTTTTATTTTTAATTAATTATTTTTTAAATGTGTGTAGGGGTCTCTGTTACCATCTACTCATGGATTTATAAAACAAAAAACAATGTCATCAGAGAGCTGAGAGCATTTCAAAGAAAAAAAAAACATGTTCAAGATTACACATGTTCAAGATTAGATACTTAAAACTGGAAACCAAATATCCACTGACAGCGGTATAAATAATTGTTCATAAAATGTTGGTAAAATGTTTATAGAATATCTATTTATAGAATATTCATGAAAATATCTATGTACAGAACATTCATCTATAATGTAGAGAAAATTTATATATAGAATATAAATGTAGAAAACATTTATATAATGCAGAGAACATTTATCTATTTATAGAATATATATAGAATATATTTATATTATATCTAGTTATAGAATATTTATGAAAATGATCAACTAGAGCTCAATTTTTACCACATGAAAGAATTGTAAAACATGTCATGTTGAACATAAAGATCAGGAGATAGTAGCACATGTACTCTAAGATTTCCTTGATAACGTGTAGAAACAGCAACATACAAGTATATGTGAGAATGACATGCCTATACATGTAGTAAAGTCATAAAGAAAAGCAAGGATAATGACTCACACAAAAAAAAATTAGGAAAGAGGTTCTGTCTGGGTGAGACAGAGATGGGTGATTGAGATAAGCTCAGGATCCCATAAGGCTGGACTAAGTACTATCAATATTCTATACACCTAGTTGTATGGATAAAAGGTACTCATTTTAAGTTTTGCAGATGCATTGTCAACCCTTTTGCATGTGGCATATGACAGAAAAAAGAGTCTTTTTACCTATTTGAGGATATTTACCTGTTTTTCAAATGTGTAAATACTGAAGCTTTATTGATTTTTATTGAGTAATATATAGCATTATATTAATTCCAGGCACTATAAATGTAAATCCTGGTTTTTTTTCGTCTTTTTTGTAATGCAAGTAAGTGCCTGTGTTAGTTTTGACTGCTGAGGCATCCACCTCGAAGAGGGTTACCTCTAATAAACACATGGCCAGCTATAAGACTAGATAAAAAGTCAGGCTGCCTCCACCCGACTGAGGCACCTTTGTTTTAGAGATCTTGGTTGATTTCTATAGCTGACCATTTTGGCCCCTTCTTTTCCTCTTCCCAGGCTTTAAATTCCTGTTCTTATGTTTTAAATTCATCAATAGAGAGAGTGCATGAAACCATAAGCCCCCACATTCGACTGTAATGAAAGCAGAACTGTTAGGTACTTTCACATGCTGTCTCTCTCTACCGGTGACCTCACTCTGTAGCATTAGGTATGTTGTAGGTCTATTAAGTAATGACCATTTATTCTCCAAAGTTTCCTGATTGTTATGGCTGAAGGACATCTTGCAATAATGAGAACTGGAAAGACTGGTCCAACCCCAGCCTTGCTTCTTGATAGGCTGAAACTAGCATAAAACAGGTGGGCAGTATAATGACTTGACATTTGTATATGCTGAAACATGATCATAGTTTTAAGTCTAGTTAACAGCAGTCACCAAAGTTACAAAGAATTTTTTCTTGCAATGAACATTTCTATGATGTACTCTTTTAGCAACTTTCAAATCTGTAGTACAGTGTTAACTATAGTCACAACGCTATATATTGCATTACGTTCCGATGACTTTTTATAACTCTTGACCCAATCACTATTTCACCCACCCTCCGAACCCTCTCTCCTCAGGCAACCACCAGTGTGTTCTCTATATCTATGCATTTTCTTTTGTCATTTGTCTTGTTAGATTCTGCATATAAGTGAAAGCATGTGGTATTTGCCTTTGACTTGCTTGATTTAGCATTAGTATCCTTAAAGTCCATTCATGTTGTTATGGTACATGGAAAGATTTCATATATAGTATTCCATTGCATTCATACACGTGTGTGTATACACACACACAACAATCTTCTTTATGCATTCATCCATTAACGGATGCTCGGGTTGTTCCATATCTTGGCTATTATAAATAATGTTGCAGTGGACATAGGGGTCAATGTATCTTTTTCAATTAGTGTTTTGTTTTTTGGAGGATAAATACCAAGAAGTGGAATTTCTGGGTCATATGGTATTTCTATGTTTAGTTTTTTGAGAAACCTCCATATTGTTTTACATGTTGGCGGCACTTGTTTGCGTACCCATCAACAGTGTTGTAATGATTTTGTTTTCTCTACATCCTTGCCCACACTTTTTGTCTTTTTGATATTAGTTATTCTAGCAGTCATGAAGTGATGTTTCATTACAGTTTTGATTTGCATTTTCTAGATGATTAGTAATGTTGATCATCTTTTCATGTGCATGTTGGCCATCTGTGTGTCTTCTTTGAAACAGAAAATATTCTCTCATTCAGTTGGTTGTCTTTTTGTCTTGTTAATAGTTTCCTTTGCTGTGCAGAAACTTTTTAGTTTTATGTAGTCCCACTTGTTTATTTTTCTTTTTGTTACCTTCGCTTTTACTATCCAAAAAATCATCACTAAGACTAACCTCAAGGAGCTCACTGCCTATGTCTTCTTCTAGGGCTTTCATAGAGTCAGATCTTATGTTCAAGTACTTAATCCATTTGAAGTTAATTTTTGTATATGGTGTAAGATCAAAGTCTAATTTTACTCTTTGTATGTGGCTGTCAAGTTTTCCTAACAACATTTATGAATGGGAGTCTTCTTTCCTCATTGCATATTCTTGCCTCCTTCCTTTGTCATTAATTAATTGACCATATGTGTGTGTGTTTACTTCTGGGGTCTCAATTCTGTTTCATTGATATATGTGTCTGTTTTTATGGCAATACCATACTCTTTATATCCTATTGGTTTTGCATCTCTGGAGAATTTTAATACACGATGCTTAGGAAACTGTAAATAAAATACATTACTGATTAAAACAACACAAATTAAGAATTTTTAAAGCATGACGAGAGATAAATTTGTTTGAAGTGTTCATCAGGCATTGGTTTATAAACCATACTTTGTACTTTCAATTCTGCTTTAATACTCCAACTAGCAATTCTGCCTAGCAACTTCATGAAAGGAATATAATACTGTGTTTTGAGGAAATTTTTTGTATGTGTTTTTAAAATAGGCATTTTTAAGGTAGTTTTAGATTTACAGGAAAATTTAGTAAAAAGCACAGGGAATTATCCTATATGTCTTGCACTACTCCTTACCCCTAATTTCTACTATAATGAAAATCTTGCAATAGTGCAGTACATTTTTTACAATTATGAGCCAACATGTATATATTATTTTTATTTAAAATAGAGAGCTTATACTGGGGTGCACTCTGTATTATACATTCTGTGGGTTTTGACCAATGTTTGATGACAGATGTCTACCCTTATAGTATTGCCCTAAAATTGCCCTGAAAATCTGTGTTCTACCTATTCATCTCACTTTCTCTTCCCCCAAAATCTGTAAACTATTGACCTTTTTGCTGTCTACGTAGTTTGGCCTTTTCCAGAAAGGTGGAATGTGTAGGTAGCCTTTTCAAACTAAATTCTTTCAAGTGACAATACGCATATAAGATTTCTTAGTATCTTTTTTGTGCCTTGATAGCTCATTTCTTTTAATCACTAAATAATACATGATTGTATGGATGTACCACAGGATGTTTGTCCACTTATGCATTAAGAGGCATCTTGAGGGGCGCCTGGGTGGCTCAGCGGGTTAAAGCCGCTGCCTTCGGCTCGGGTCATGATCCCAGGGTCGTGGGATCGAGCCCCGCATCCGGCTCTCTGCTCTGCGGACAGCCTGCTTCCTCCTCTCTCTCTGCCTCTCTGCCTACTTGTGATCTCTGTCTATCATATAATTAAATAAAATCTTTAAAAAAAAATAAATAAAAATAAAAAAAGAGGCATCTTGATTGCTTCTAAGTTTTGGCAGTTATAAATCTTATATAAATATTTGTGTACAGGTTTTTGTATGTAAATTTTCAAGTCTTTTGGTGCCATCTTTTGTGGATGTGACTTTCTAACTTCTTTGATTACTGTGTTGTTATGGTAAGTGTATGAAGAGTTTTGTATGAGCCAAACTATTTTCCAAAGTGGTTGTTTCACTTTTGCATTTCTACTAGCAATGAATGGGAGTTGCTGTTACTGTACATCATTGCCAGAATTCGGTGGTGTCAGTGTCTTTAGTCACTGTCATTAGTACACAGAGGTAGCTTAGTGTTCTAATTTGCAATTCCCTAATGACATCAAACGGATTTTTAAAAATTTGATTCAGCTTTTCTTGTTGTTCCTGCAATGAGAATTGATCTAGCATAAGGCTGTTTATTATAGCCAAAAGTAGAAATCTTTATTAGCTTAAGAATATTCTTGCTATATTTGGAGCTATTTTAGGTCCCTTAATTTGTCTAAAGTGACTATTCTAGTTCTCATTGTTCTATGTAGATATGCAGTAAGATTAACCTTTTGAGTCAGGTAGGTCAAGTTAGATTTACTTAGAACCTTCTTAGATTTTCTGCTAATTTTCTCCTATGGCAAACTGAAATTAATAAACTTAATTACATTTGCTAAGCTTTTTGTTAAATGTGCACTAAATTATAGTTAGATTTTAAGTTTTCTGAATTGACAACTTAAGACCGTGGTTTCTGTTCTAGTTAATGATAGGACCTCTTTAAAAGGAATATGTATCAAGTTGGGTGAGATTTTTATGACTTTATAATTTGAATTATGTGTCTTATGTAATTTTTACTGAGAAGAATTAAAGTTGTATAATATTTTTTTCTTTGTGGTAAAACTAAGAATATATTTTGGATAAAATCTCTAAGGGAAATAGCAGTATATTATTTTTATAACCAGATTATCAGAAGATAGAACGTTGGAAATAAATTCCTGAGGGAGCATCAAACTCTAAAGAATAAATTTTGTCCACACACAAGGGAATATCACTGGCTTTTAACAGATACTGGAGTCTAAAGATACCTACTTAAGAGAAAATTAGATCATTAAAATTTTTTCCTTAGGGGGAAGATATTTTTTGCTTAAAATGGAATGCAAATGTAAAATAGGGAAACTTCTGTAGTATTTGAAAATCATCTTCATCACTAGCACTTAAATTGGGCTGTTAATGTTATTGTCATTGCTGGTTACTGAACTAAAGTCGGTATAGCAGATCCTATCCACATCAGGTACTGAGCTGACCATGAAATATTTTGTAAGGTCATTTATAAGTAATCCAGACATAAGGATAATACACAGACATTAAATATATACAACATATTCTATTAGATATTGATTTTATATTTTCGTGTTCTTATAATGTATTTTTATTGTTTCTTTGGCTTTTGTTTTTTAAAGTGACAAGTATAGATTTGCACATAATTAAATAAATTGAAATTTAATTCAATAATGTTTCATTATAATAAATTGTTTTTATTTGTATTATAAGAAATATTGCTTTAAATTTATTTGCCTATGCATTTTTCTCACATAAAAATACTGTATGTGATTAGATACATGTATGGTTTAGCATATATTTAGCATATTACTGTATAAAATGTAGTGGGAATAATATATACTTTTTTTTAAGCTACCTGCTATTATTAGATTTCCTTACTTGGATATTTATCTGAACTATAAAGGCATGCAAAAGCATTTATAAATATAGAGTTTGGATTTGGAGAGAAAAGCAAATAATTATGAAATATGTAGGGAAGATTAACAACAGAGAAGATTCTAAAGTTAGAAACTTGTATGTTCTAATTCATTCATATTTGAAAATTGTTTTAGTTGCCTACTCAAACATGTAATCTCATCCTTTATCTCAGTCTGCACTGATTATTTTCATGCACTGAAATTACAGTATTTTCTAACTTCATTTGCAGCTAAATGTGGCCATCATATTAAGTTTAGGGCAATGGCTTAAGTATAAATACACATGTATCACTTCTTCCACTGGAACATCAGCTGCTACATTGAACCATAAAGGCAAGCACTACTTCTTAGCTCTTGGATAGCAAGTAAGAGTCTGGGAACTGAAAAATACCATGGAATTGTTATACCAAATCTAGACTGACAGTATTTAAGTCATATGTATTCTAGAAACAATTTATTTAATTTAAATTCCAGCTATTTGGATTTTTTCTTTAATGTGCCATTGGACAGCATGATAGATGACATCTAAAAATATGTTTCGGATATTCCAAAGCTTCAGTTTCTATACCGGTTAACTTGGAGTAGAAGTATCTCTTTGCCTAATTTATAATAGTTATTAAAATAAAATAAATGCTATGTAGTTAACAAAATAGAAAACTGTACAGCTTCTAAAGACATCATTGAGCAATTGGCATTTGCCAGAATTACCCTAGATGAGTCAGGTGGTATAGAGGTGTCAAGTAATTCATGTCGGATTTAGGCTGATGATACTAAATCAGCTTCCTGATAGATACATGCCTTTCGATTATATTGGTATTGTTTTCTATTAATAGATCTTATACTGGTCTTTCAATTAAATCTAAGAAGGAATATGGAATGAGAGGTTAGAGGAAAATAATTTGAAGGTGAGAGTGTGTTTATTCACTGAGAAGATGCACACACGCAATCTTTATATATAATTGTAGTGACATTTTAGAAAAAAGCCAAAAAAATATACTTCATAAGTACAGATAAGACTTTCAGTATAATCTGATTCCTTCTTAAGTATGTGAGATTTTTGGAACAATATGACTGGAGAAAAAAGTATGGGCCATTTTGGAGGATTTCCTTTGATTTTTGACCTTGGAAAGAAAAACACTGTTTTGAATGTGAGTGACAATTCAAGTTTTGAGTGAAGCTGAAAACTAATGTGTAGGTCTGCTAGGTTAGAAGCATCAGGTCTGAATTGAGATTAAAATGCCACTTAGAACAGAACACACACTCTAGAAGCTAGTTTTGTTTTTGTTTGTTTCTTTGTTTTGTTTTTTTGTGACATGTAAATTAAAGAGGATTGTCAATGCATGTTGCAAGCTGTTTCGTGAAAACATTTGAAACTGGTATTATGCATTAAACGTGCCCCTTAGTTCTTTTCACGAAGACTTACAGGCACTTGTGCAGTCACTATCTCTAAGATGTGTTGGAGATACTTTTAAATCACTCGACAGAAAGAATTTGGTAATGGTTTCTTTTCAACAAATATCTGATCCAAATACATTTCCTGGAAAAGCTGCAGAAGATGAAGCTCAAAAGCAGATATCAGATCTTGATGAAGAAGAGCAAAGATGCAGCCAGAGTCCTCAAGGAAGACTGAGCTCATCTGCTTCCGTATTCATGGACCTCCAGGTGAATCGATGGCAAAGAAGGAATTGGTGCCAATGAGTATTCAGGAAACATACTTACCTGCTGAGAAAAGCCTGGAGATACCTTTATACTTCTCCACCTCCAACTGGTAAATCTATAGAAATGTGGCTTATAAAGGGCAAAGAGACTTAAACTGTTTTATGAGCAGTGGTTTGAATTTTAATAGCTTCATTAGGCCATGGTGTGTGACTTATTGTCACTTTAAAAAGTACATTATAAAAAAAAATCAAAAGCTAATAAAAGAGTTAGGTGATAACTTCATCCATAGAAGGTCAGAAAGAAGAGTATAGCAAATTGGCAGGTTAATTGTTCTCATTAAGCATACAGGGCATCTTAAATTTGTATTATTAATATAACCTTCAGAGGAAAAATGTCCCAAGCATCTTAACAGCCAGCTACTTCACGTTTTTTGTTTTGTTTTGTTTTTTTAATTGATGCTTTAGTCTTTCATATTATCATGTGAACAAACCAGGAAGAAAATGTGTTTGATATTTTATTCAGGTGTTCAATGAGATAAAATAATTGCTAGTGCTGTGTTTAAAATACATACTCAGGTAATGTTTATGGAGCCCAAGAATTTGAGTAAAACACACAAAACCCTTAGGAACTGTAGGATTGAGAAGCAAGGATAAACATAAACTCATGGTTAATAGCAGTGAGAAGTTAACATCAAAAGGTAACTATACTGGAAGAAGAGAATCATGAGAACATGGATAGAAAATCTGCTGCCTATGTTTCATAGAGTCAAAGTGTTGGGCTTTGATGCTCAGTGCTGATGAGATGTATTCTGTAAGCACGGCAGCAAAGGAGATTTTTTTGGAATGTGTAATGGGCTATTAAAAAAGGGGGGGGGGAAGGGCTATTTGAATGATGGACACTAGATCTAAATTAAATCTTTCTCTGTAGAAGAAACTGCTCTCTTTTTCACATTGGTGCCTAGATGACGAAGCTCAGTGACGGCATGAGAATATTCTCGTGGAGTCCATCTCCTGTTTTCACAGCCCAGATGAGTTGTTAGTTGTTCCTGTTGATAATGCCTGTGGGTTCTGATTAAGCTAGCTCATCTGACTTAACTTGGCCTCCCTCTGGCTAACCTACAATTAACCTCTAGTTAATTGTTCAGAGGTTTGGAAATGCCACAGACAGTAATCGGAAGAAAAATACTTTGTCAAAACTTTCTTGTTAGACATTGATTTATACCTTTTTTCTAAGCCCTATTGTTTTGTTATAAAAAGACAAACAGAAGTACATAGCGGAAAGAAAGGGATCGTGTTAGTGGGGAAAAAAAAAATTGTAGACATGTAGATGGAGGTGTCCCTGCAAGTAATGGGAGACAAAAAAGGTATCCCAAAGATGGTGAGTGAAATCTTAGTCCTGAGATGTAAAACTGCCAAACTTAGACTTTTATAAGTAATTGGTGAAATAAAAATTTGATGTGAATTTTTTAATGAATGGAAAATAATTTTATATAAAATCTAAAAATGTATCTTTGTATTTCTAGTAACATTATGATTTTTTTAAAGATTTTATTTATTTATTTGACAGAGAGAGATCACAAGTAGGCAGAGAGACAGGCAGAGAGAGAAGGGGAAGCAGGCTCCCTGCTGAGCAGAGAGCCAGAGGGGATCTGACTCCCAGGACCCTGAAATCATGACCTGAGCCGAAGGCAGCAGCTTAACCCACTGAGCCACCCAGGTATCCCTAACATTATGATTCTTTTTCAGAGCATCTTATATTTAATAATGAAAATTAGTAGAAGTTACCTAGATTTGGATATCATAATATATCAGTACTTTACCCCCATATAGTTTTTTTCTTCTTTGTTTTGTATGTAGTTTAAATCACAAAGTTCATTAGAAGACTACTTGGGGAAGTTAAAGTCTCTGTTCCTCTTTCTACATTTGCAAAATAAAGGGGTAAAGAATATGAGATCCACTGACCACATAAAATGTCCAGGGGCATCCCATTCCATTATTTCATAGATATTTTCAATCAAAATTATGATGGTGGGTCCTGTTAGTTTTATTTTAAAAAAGAAAAAAAGTTAGATTCAAAGATGTTACATAATTTTCCTATATGCAAATATGCAAAGACCTATAGGCTTCAGGTCTAACTCCAATCTGAGTCCAAAGAATACTACTTTTGTATCTACAGAATGGTTATGTTAGAACATGTAGAGGATCTTTTCTAGTTCAAAATGCTCAAGTATTAGTGATGTATGCTCATTTGTGACTGATAATTAGATCTGATTTACATTTACTGGTGAGTCTGGGATCCTTTTAACATACCTGATGTAACTTGTTAAATCCAGAAGATATTTTTTGGTAATGGGAATTATAAATTAGATAAATGCCAAACCAAAATGGCTAAAAAACAACTGTCAAGACCAAGCTGAAGGAGTAACTGAAACTGTCAAACACTGAGCACGTTGCCTGTTTAAGTAGTAGTACAGATTGTGTAATCTCTTACCCCATAATTCCATGTGCACCAAAAGACATGTGCAAAAATGTTCAAAACAGAGGTGCCTGGGTGGCTCAGTTGGTTAAGCTTCCAACTCTTGATTTCGGCTCAGGTCATGATCTCCAGGTTGTGAGATCTAGCCCTATGTGGGCTCCTAGTGGGGCTTTGTGTGGGGCTTTGTGGTGGGGTAGGCATGTGGTTGAGATTTTCTCTCCCTCTCCCTCAGCCCCTGGCTCACCTCCTCTTGAAAACTTATTAAAACAAATGGATCAGTAAATTAGAGTATATTCATGCTATATAGGCTATTCTAGTTCAATTAAAGTAATGCACTACATCTGTGTGCAACAGCATGGATTAGTCTTACAGACTTAATTTGGACCCAAGTCATATATAGAGCATTCTATATGATTCTGGTTAAGAGCAAAATCAGTCAAATCTGAAATATAGTGTTAGAATGGTAGTTGCCTTGAGTAGGGAATGGATATTGATTGAAGATGAAAAAAGGCAGTTTCTGGGTTCCTGGCCATGCCCTTTTTCTTCTTGAGTAGTGGTCAAACAGGTGTTCACTTTACAATAATTAATTGAAATCAGTGTTTATAAATCATTCATCTTTGTACACAGGTCATAATTTGTAATTTAAAAATAAGTCAGTAAGTAAAAATAAATAAATAAGTTAAATGAAACAATGACAGTTACTTAATAAACCTAGGATAAAGATCACCAAGCAGTACTATTTAGTACCAAAATTATGCATGAATTACTTGAATGTTCTCTACCACCTGACCTGTCTGGAGTAATTTTGTCAAATGTCGATAACTTAAGGATCCCCTCAGGCTTTGGCTCATTGAGCTTTAATTAAGTGGAGACTTTTTATTTACTTCATAATTCTTAAATTATTTTGATAATGACTACCTAAAATTCAGGTTAAAAAAAGTATCTTATTAAGTACTAATTTTTTTAATGTATTTCCTCTATTTGAAGAAGGACTTTATATTTTGTCACATCCTGAAGAGAGTTTAAGTTTGTGTGATTGTATGTCACAAAAATACCATTTTCATTAGAAAAGCATATCTTTATAGAAAAAATGTTTTTCAGCCTCTCCTTGTTTAAAGTTTAGTTTCAATATTCCCTGCCCCAGACTATTACCATTTCATATTTCTTTGTCATGCTATTCTCTTACCCAGGTATCTTGGATCTGATACCCCTAGTGTCCCTTTATATTTTTTTGTTATTAGTTATCTATCTTCACTATTTTCACCTCTTTAAAATTTTCTCTCACAATTCTTTTGCCAATAAATTTTGCTTTTCTCCATTCCCTTCTCTGTCATTCACATACTTAACCTATTTTATCTCTCATTGACTAGAATCTCACCCCTGGTTATATATGTCACAGATACTATCAGTGGTGCTGAAAACAATAGGGAATTTTTAGGTAAAAGACTTCCCATCTCTGCAGTTGTTAGCACTGTATGTTTCCTGCCTTTCTTGCCAACGTTTAGCTTATTGAGAGCAAATTCTCAATTTTTCTCCTGTTTCACTGATGCTTTTCTCAGTTCATTGGAGACATTTTTCCCTTGTCCTTAAATGTTGGTGTTTCTTATTGTGAATCTCTTTGTACCTCTATGATTTACCAAATCTCCAGAAGCAATATCTTCCAAGTTCATGATTGTAATGTAACTATATGCTGGTGGTATTCATCTTTTTTTGGAGTACCCTGAGATACTGATTTGGGTGCTAGTGTTTTATATGTGAAAGGATCTCAGAAAAAGTGGTGAGTGTGAAATGAGATAAGGAGGGGAAGGAAGGCAAAAAGTGCATTATCGGATGTTACTACTATGAGCAACTGGAAAAAATTATGTGGGTTAATTCTTAAAGTCAGGGTAGAATGTATGATTCAGTTATATAACCAGAGCTGCAAGAAAGTGGTGTATTTATCCACCAGTAGGTGACTTCTAAAGTTGTTAATGCCCCATACTTACAGCCTATTTGCAGACAGACAGGAGTATATGTCAAGAAAAATTCCAGTCAAAAACAGCTAAGTGTTGGTAGCTGGAAGATGGGCCAGTATTTATGGAAATAGACGTGGAGGGGATATGGATGGGTCAGTTGCAGTATCTGCTACAGTCCATCTACAGAGCCCGTCAGGTACCACATGCTAAGTTTATAGTGTATTATTGCTGATTCCCTAGGTAGTGGGTATTAATAACTTAAAAAAGAAAAGTTTATTGAGCCAATTAACATTTCCTGTTGATTGATGAAATTGGTCCCAAGTCAGTAACCAGCAGCCATCATCTTCCTTTACCACCTATTCTAGAACTCTTTACTCTCAGCAGCATACCTGCTGGTCTGGGTCTCTTGCTCAGCAGAGAACCTAGATCTTTATCCCTGGGATCTGAGCTCCCGGCTACAGTGTTATGTCAGGTCATCACTACTGCAGTGGCATATTCAGGCACACATTCATGGAATCCACTACATTTAAGAAACACTCTCACTGTTCACATTTTGTGG
>ML108551.1:118013-153429 GCA_003697995.1 Taxidea taxus jeffersonii | reverse complement strand
GATGTCCCTCCGTGGAGCCGACTTTTAAAAGTTCTGATTTTGTGCTCCGCCGCTTGCCGGGAGCCGGCCCCTCCCCCTGGGGTCTATCTTCCCGTCGCGTTGGATTCACTTCTCCGCTGGTCCTACCTTTCAGAAAGTGGTCGATTTTCTGTTCCTAGAATTGTTGTTTTTCTTCTCTTCGATCTCCTGTTGGATTTGTAGGTGTTCGGAATGGTTTGATAGGCTATCTAGCTGATCTCCTGCTGGCTGATGTCGTCTCAGCCTCCTACTTCTCCGCCATCTTGACTCCTCCGTCCTGGAATATAGTTTTTAATAGAAATTTTTCCTGCAGAGAAAAGGCAGTTGAGGTCAATAAATTGTTCTTAACATTCCACTTTGCTTCATGGCATGAGGCTCCATAATATGCAGGACCCAAGAAAAGATATGTCCTTCCAGTTTCAGCACTTTGTTCATCAATTCTGAAGTGGCTTGGATGTAAAAATTGTCTTTATTTAGGGAAGTTCAAAATGTCAAAGAATAACTCAGCTTGATATTAAAAAGCCCGAATATTGATTCACTG
This sequence comes from Taxidea taxus jeffersonii, assembly GCA_003697995.1. Classification (NCBI taxonomy): domain Eukaryota; kingdom Metazoa; phylum Chordata; class Mammalia; order Carnivora; family Mustelidae; genus Taxidea; species Taxidea taxus. The sequence goes on along the minus strand of ML108551.1, from coordinate 152,870 downwards.
TAAAAATAAAATTTTTAATCCCAATGTCTAGGCAATCAGTGCAAGAACCTGGGTGCAAGAGTATTCCTTCTCTAAGACTCATGGCTCTGCTTGTTTCTTTCATGATGCCTGAAAAGCCAGGTGAAAGGGACGTACTGTTGTTCTTACTATAATTTCTAATTTCACTAAGTTTTATTACATCTCTAAGGCAGTTTTATTATTATAAAGTTTATAATAGCCTGGCAAGAGTTAAAAGCTCTAGCTTTTAAAAGTCATAGGCAAAAAAAAAAAATTCTATGTTCAAAAATGGTTAGAAAATACTTATAAAAATGGTTTTTGTTAATATAGAATTTCTCATCTTCCTCTTCCAGTGTGAAGGATGAATTACATGAGGGGGTGGTTAATGGGTTCAGCCTTCCCCAACTTCTTTGACCACAGAACCCTTGGGTCACACATCTCTTGTAAATTAAAGTTTCATGGAATAAATTTTTGAAGCATGGTCCTAACAGCAGGTCTCCAACCTCCTATTTCTCCTATTTGTAAGAGTGTATTGATCCTGTTAAGATGAGTGGTGAGATTTTAGGGTTTTAGGAATGTAGATGTCTGGTGGAAGCCTCTCTAAGTATAGAGTTGGGAGAACAAGGTTTATTTTTTATTTTACCACTCACTGGCTGAGTAACATTGAACAAACCAGCGTGATATTTCTGAAATTCAATTTCTTCATCTCAAACAGAGGAGTAATTATTATCTCATTAGGTCATGAAGACATTTTCAAAAACAGCTTTTATGTTAGTTTCATAAAATATTAAATTCTATTCCCAGGTACTTATTCAACATAAAGGAAGGCATGTGTCATATAGGAATGTTCATACCAGCTTTATTTGAGTAATAGCCAAAAAGTGAAACAACTCAAAGTGTCCATGAACAGACAAATGGATAAAGAAACTGTGATAAATTCATAAAATGGAATACAATCCAGCAATGAAAAAGAGTGAATCAGACACACATGCAACAACATGGAGAAGGCTGAAAAAATTATGCCTTGTGAAATAAGTCAGACCAAAAGCATACATACTATCTGATTCTATTTATATAAAATTCTAGAAATTGCAAACTAATCTATAGTGACAGAGAAAGGATCAATGATTGCCAGGGGGTATAGGAGGAGGGAATGGCAAGGGAATGGCAATTCACTATATTTTTATTGCAGTATAGAATTCTCAGTTGAGAGGTTTTTTTCTTTCAGCATTTTAAAGATACTTCTCCACTTTCTTGCTTACCTTATTTCCAATGAGAAAATTTCATGGACTGGGGTATATGAAAGATATATATTTTTTTCTTCAGTACATAAGGTGCCTTTTTTCCCCCCCTCAAACTCTGTTTTAAAAGTCTTCCCCTTTATCACTGGTTTTGGGCAATTTGACTATATGCTGTGGTATTGTTTTTTTCTTGTGACTGTAGTTCATTGAACATTTTAGAACTGTGGTTTGTAGTTTTCATCAAATTTGGAAAAAAATTTGGCCATGATATCTTCAAATATTTCTCCTTCCCACACCTCTCTCTTCTTTCTTCCAAGGACTCCAATTATACCTGTATTAGGCTACTTGAAATTGTGCACAGCTCACTGGTGTTCATTTTTTTTTAATTCCTGCATTGGCTCTGTGCTCCTTGGGGAGTCTGCTTGAGATTCCTACCCTCTCCCTCTGCCCCACTGCCCTGCTCATGTACGCTCTTTCTCTTTCTCTCTAAAACAAATACATCTTTTATTTTTTTTAATTTGTTTTTATTTATTTGACAGAGACAGAGATCACAAGTAGGCAGAGAGGCAGGCAGAGAAAGAGGAAGGGAAACAGGTTCCCTGCTGAGCAGAGAGCCCGATGTAGGGCTCGATCCCATGACCCTGAGATCATGACCTGAGCCGAAGGCAGAGGCTTTAACCTACTGAGCTACCCAGGCGCCCCAAACAAATACATCTTTGTATTTGCTTTGTATTGCTCAGTTGGTTAAGCAGCTGCCTTCGGCTCAGGTCATGATCCCAGCGTCCTGGGATCGAGTCCCACATCAGGCTCCTTGCTTGGCAGGGAGCCTGCTTCTCTCTCTGCCTCTGCCTACCACTCTGTCTGCCTGTGCTCGCTCTCTCTATATATATAACAAATAAATAAATAAAATCTTTAAAAAAAAAGAGAGAGATTTAAAGTCCTTGAAATATCTTTTCTTTCAAATATTATGGTAGCTAAATAATATATATTTGATAAATTTGTTTATTTTGGTTTTTTAGTTTTTATTGATTACTCTTTTTAAAATTTACTTTTACATTTAAATTATGTAAAATATTAAATGGTTCCAAAGCAACAGTGTGCTGATAAATATTTAACAACTGGCTTCCTGGAATAAAAGCCCTGATTTTGCCAATTTCTATGGTGTATATATTATCACCATGACTGATTTCAAGCTACCGATATTACATCACTGAATACAGAGTTTGGGGAGAGCAGAGTAGAACACCATATATTTCTACCATATAGATACAATAATTGCAGTAGTGTAAATAATAGTAAAATGCAGTGAAATAATTAGATATTGATGAGTTGTTAATGTTTATTATCTTATTTTGATATAATTTTATATTAAGTTCATATAATTTAATTTTTAATGATGGCTGTTTGATAGAATTCTTGCAAACTTAATAATTGGCTCTTGCTAGTTGGTGTGACCTAGCTCTAACACACCTCTGCTCCAAAGTCAAAACTACATAACACAGGGCGCCTGCGTGGCTCAGTTGGTTGGGCGTCTGCCTTTGGCTCAGATCATGATCCCAGGCTCCGGGGATGGAGCCCTGTACTGGGGAGGAAGCTCCTCCCACTGCCCTTCCCCCTGCTCGTGCTCTCTCTCTCTATCAAATAAATAAATAAAATCTTTTAAATAAGAAGAAAACCCCACATAACAAAGGATTCAGAAAAGTTTTGCCTTCATACCTATTCTTTCTACCCAGTTTCCTCCTTTGCTGTATGGGTAACTATTTTATTAGATTTTTGTCTCATCCTTTCACTGTTTATTTTTGAAAATAAAAGTAGATTATTACATATTTTCTTACACAAAAGGTAGCACACACAAGACACTGTTCTGCTCCCGATTAGCTTAGAATTTTTATTCCTGTTAAATAACGATTCCTCTAGAACAGGTAAAAAGGTGATACTTAAACTGTTACCAACATCACACTCTGGTAGAAATTAGTTTTCTTGAGAGATGAGAAGTATCTGAGTAGGGCTGGAAGGTTACACTGAAAATAGGAGTGAAACCAGGAATCTGGGAGCTTCCTACACAAACTTCAAAAATTCACTCAGGATCAAGGCAGAGAAAAGGCAGGCTTTGGCAAACACTGAGGTGGTGAGTTTGTGTGGAGGAATGCTCAAGTGCTGGCTGAGCTCCTACCATATAAATCCAGCAATTTTTGTTGAAGTCATCCTCCCTCCCTGTTATAAAAATTCTAGCCATCAGAGGGAGTAATTGTTGTTTTAATATTTTAGTTTGATTTTTCAGCTGAGTTAAATGTAGTAGAGCTGTACTTACCATCCCTGTGACATTTTTACAGTATTTACACCGGTATACTGTATGAGACCAAAATCTTTTATCAATATTCTATTTCTGATAACTTTCCACTCAGAGGACATGACTGAGATCTTGGAAATCACATCATAATCACATGACTGCTTCCAAAATCATGAGATTTAATACCTCTTTATTTCCTACCATGGTACATCCCATCTTGCATTCACCTTAACAGATGATATCATTAGTAATTATTAGCACTTTCTAACACAATCATATTTGTACAATGCTAGGCCAGAGAGAGTAAAAGGCTTTTGGCATGATTTGTTGGCTGTTGTTGTTAACCAGAATGGGCTCTTTTATTCTGCACAACATTTCATTATTTCTGGCTATTATAATGTTTTTCTGTAAATTCTAGGGGAAGATATGCAGTGGTGTTTATGGAAAGAACATATGTGATCAACTGATATAATTAGACCAATACAGCGTTTTCAGTGAATGTTTCCATTAGCCAAGCTGAGGTTAAAGTTAGTGATCCCAGAGGACATAGAACCTTTATGTGAAATAAACATGGAAGAAATGAATTTAAGACATTTTCTTTCAATGATGGGCCAGAAAAACTTTCTGTCCTATATAGAGAAGAAGACTCAAAAAAAAAAAAAAAAAAAAAAAAAAGAGGCTGGCGGATGATTAGGGCAACCCTTATATCCTCACATAGCATGTTGGTCTCTATAATGGATGAACAGTTACCTGAGATTGAAGATAGAAAAGAGGGTGGAAAGGGAAGCGTGCGTGGCTCAGTTGGTTAAGCATCTGCCTTTGGCTCAGGTCATAATCCCAGGGTCCTGGGGTCAAGTCCCACATTGGACTCCTTGCTCATCGGGGAGCCTGCTTCTCCCTCTGCCTCCTGCTACCCCTGCTTGTGCTCTTTCTCCGTCTCTCTCTCTGACAAATAAGTAAATAAAATCATTTTAAAAAAAGAAGCAGAAAAAGAGGGTGGAAAGGAATTTATATGCTTTCATTGAATGCTGCTTTATGAACCTGCATTTGTAGGACCTCAAGACTTTTGGCCCCCTGTGATTATTGCTGCTCTAGTCTAATTGGTTGGTCATTAAAATTTGGTCCCTACTCGCCTTGCACTAGTAACAACAATTTGAAAGATCAGGCCCAATTCCCAATTTGTCTCTCTCACAGCTACTATTTTCCCAATATGCTTGTTCTGAGTTAGTCCAATGATTCAAATGTAATTGATTGTGGTTATAATCTAACACTAAAGTACCATAGACATAGTTGTTTGAGCTATGGAGTGGAATAAAGAGCTACCAGAGTCCTTACATTAAACTTCTTCTCTAAGGTGTGTTAAACATGCCAAGTAAGAGCATGGATTCTAGAGACTATAGCATCCAGAAGGGACAACCAAAGAATTTAGCATACTGACATTGAAGGCAGTATGGCAAACTCTTGAGAATGAGTGTAATTCACATTAAAGAATTAGCATCATACGATCCAGCCTATCACATTATTTCCAGTCCTGTCTGGTCTATTTATGCCTTAGACAAATGGTATAGGGATGATAATCTCTATGTATTTCACAGAGCTCTGGTGACAATCAAAGAAAATGTTCACATAAGAGAAACTATTCAAACTATAAAATATTAGAGCTATAGTAAGGCATCATGATCAGAATTTGAAGCAAGGACCATACTGACAGTGAAACGGTGAATCAGGATAAACATATCCACTGACTCAAAGAGACAATAAGGATGCTTCTCTGTCTTGGTCTGGGCTCTGGGGAAAGAAGTTTCCCTTGAGAATTTGAACCATGGTTCTGTCAATACATTTGTTCCAAGAACACCCGAGCTGAGAAATAAACATAAACTGAGGCAGGGATGGTAATTCCCCTCTGGCAGCTAACAGAAACAAATGCAAAACCCACTTGTTCTGGAAGATTAGGCTCTTATCCAGGCCTCTCAGTCAGGATTTCCTTCAGCTGTTCTGTATTTGAAGATAGTGCTTACATTCCACGTAAATCTTACACTCTGAAGTTTAAATAGCCACAACTCCTTCAACACTTTCAACTAACTTTCATATGATAATTTCTAGAAACATCCCCATCCATTCTCTTCTGTGTTCTCTCTAATACATTAGTGTTCCATTTAAAATGTGGACCCTTCCTCCAGTTCAGACATAAAGGCAACATTCCAGAAATTGTCTAACATGTATGAGATTAAATGGGACCATTATGAAAATACAATAAGAAGGTAATATAGCATCATATCAATATAATAATTTATTAAAATAATGGCACTGTAATAAAATTTCTATTTTGAGAGCACCCAGATATATAAAACAGTTAATAGCAAACATAAAGAAACTAATCAATATTAATACAATAATAGTAGGGGATGTTAACAGTGAACTTACAACAATGGACAAGTCATCCAAACAGAAAATCAATAGGGAAACAGTGGCTTTGAATGACACACTGGGCCAGATGTATCCAACAGATATATTTGGAATATTCCATCCTAAAACAGCAGAATACACATCTTTTCAAGTGCACATGGACCATTCTCCAGAATATCACATATTAGGTCACAAAACAAGTCTCAACAAGTTCCAAAAATATTGAAGTCAAACCATGTATCTTTTCTGATCACAATGTTATGAAACTAGAAATCACCCACAAGAAGCAATCTGGAAAGACCTCAAATAACTGGAGGTTAAATAACATGCTACTAAATAATGAATGGGTCGACCAAGAAATCAGAGAAGAAATCAAAAACTACATGGAAACAAACAAAGATAAAAACATAAAGGTCCAAAACCACTGAGATGCAGCAAAAGTGGTTTTAAGAGGGAAGTTCATAGCAATACCTCAAGAAGAGAGAAAATTTGCAAAAAAAAAAAAAAAAAAAAAAATCCCAACTAACCTTACACATAAGGAGCTAGAAAAAGAACAAGCAAAACCTAAAACCAGTAGAAGGAAGGAGGTAAAAAAGATCAGAGCACCAAATAGTATAAAAACTAACAAAACAATAGAAGAGATCAATGAAACCGGAGCTGGTTCTATGAAAAGGTCAATAAAATTAATTGACCACTAGCCAGACTTATCAAAAAAGAGAGAGAGAGAGAGGACTCAAATAAAGAAAATCACAAATGAAAGAAGAGAAATAAGAAACACAGAAATAAAAACAATTGTAAGAGAATATTGTGAAAAACTATATGCCAACAAATTGAACAGCCTAGGAGAAATGGATAAATTCCTAGAAATATACAACCTACCAAAACTGAAGCAGGAAGAAAGAGTAAATTTGGACAGACCAATTACTAGCAAAGAGTTTGAATCAGTAATCAAAAAACTCCCAACAAACCAAAGTCCAGGACCAGATAGCTTCACAGGCAAATTGTACCAAACATTTAAAAAAAGAGTCAATACCTATTCTTCTCAAATTGTTCCAAAAAATAGGAAAACTTCCAAATTCATTCTGTGATGCTAGTATCACCCTGATCAAACCAGGTAAAGATACCACACAAAAAAAGAGAATTACAGGCCAATTTCTTTGGTGAACATAGATGCAAAAAATCCTCAACAAAATATTAGCAAACCAAAATCAACAATACATTTAAAAAGTCATTTATAACAATCAAGTGGGATTTATTCCTGGGATGCAAGTGTGGTTCAGTATTTGCAAATCAATCAACATGATGCATCACATCAATAAGAAAAAGGATAAAAAATATGATCATCTCAGTAGATAAAGAAAAAGCATTTGACAAAGTACATTTATTCACAATAAAAACCCTCAGTAAAGTAGGCTTAGCGGTAACATACCTCAACATAATAAAGGCCATCTATAAAAAAAACCCAGCTAACATGATACTAACTGGGGAAAGAAAAACTGAGAGCTTTTCCATTAAGGACAGGGAACAAGACAAGGGTGTCTGCTCTTACACTTTTATTCAATATGGTACTGGAAGTCCTAACCATAGAAATCAGAGAACAAAAAGAAATAAAATGCACCAAAATTGGTAAAGAAGAAAAACGTTTTCACTCTTTGCAGATGACATATTATACATAGAAAACCCAAAGACTCTACCAAAAAACTGCTATAACTGATAAATGAATTCAGTAAGTAATGGATACAAAATCAAGGTGCAGAAATCTATTGCATTTCTATACACTAATAATGAAACAGCAGAAAAGAAATTAAGAAAACAATCCCATTTACAACTGCACCAAAAATAGTACACTAACCCGGAATCAACTTAACTAAAGAGGTGAAAGACCTGTACTCTGAAAACTACAAAACACTGATGGATAAAAATGGAAGACAAGGTGGAGCACCTGCCTGGCTCAGTCAGTAGAGCATGCAATTCTTGATCTTGGGGTTGAAAGTTTGAGCCCCATGTTGGGTGTAGAGATTACTTAAAAATAAAATCTTGAAAAATACTTTATGAAAGGGACACCTGGGTGGCTCTGTTGGTTAAGCACCTGCCTTTGACTCAGGTCATGATCCTGGGATCCTGGGATCGAGCCCCACATCAGGCTTCTTGCTCAGTGGGGAGCCTGCATCTCCCTCTGCCTGCAACTCCCACTTGTACTCTCTCTCTTTCTCTCTGGCAAATAAATAAATAAAATCTTTTTAAAATACTTTATTTAAAAATTTGAGGATAACACAAAGAAATAGAAGGGCATTCCATGCTCATGGATTGGAAGAAAAAGTATTGTTAAAGTGTTTATACAGTGGAAAGCAATCTACTGATTTAATGCAATCCCTTTCAAAATACCAACAGTATTTTCCACAGAAGTAGAACAAACAATCCTAAACTTTGCATGGAACCACAAGAGACCCTGAATAGCCAAAGCAGTCTTGAAAAAGAGAAGCATAGCTGGAGACATCACAATTCCAGACCTCAGGTTATAACACAAAGTCATAATCATCCAAACAGTTTGGTACTGACATAAAAATAGACATGTAGATCAATGGAACAGAATAGAAAACTCAGAAATAAACCCACAATTATATGGTCAATTAATCTTGGACAAAGCAAGAAGAATATCCAATGGGAAAAAGACAGACTCTTCAACAAATGGTGTTGGGAAAACTGGTCAGCTACATGCAAAAGAATAAACAAGACCACTTCCTTACACCACACACAAAGTAAACTCAAAATGGATTAAAGACTCAAATGTGAGATCTGAAACCGTAAAAACTCTTGAAGAGTGCACAGGCAGTAACTTCTTTGATATTGGCCATAGCAACTTCTTTCTAGATACGTCTCTTGAGACAAGGGAAAGAAAAGTGAAAGTAAACTATGGGGACTACATGAAAATAAAAAGCTTCTGTACAGTGAAGGAAACAACCAACAAAACTAAAAGGCAAGCTACTGAAAGGGAGAAGATATTTGCAAATGACCTATCCAATAAAGGGTCAGTATCCACAATATATGAAGAACTTATACAGCTCAACAATCACAAGCAAATAATCCGATTAAAAATAGGCAGAAGCCATGACCAGGTATTTCTTCAAAGACATCCTGATGGCCAATAGACACATGAAAAGATGCTCATCATCACTTAACATCATAGAAATGCAAATCAAAACCGCAAAGGGATCTTGTCTCACACCTGTCAGAATGGCTAAAATAAAAAACACAAGAAACAATATGTGTTGGCTAGGATGGGGAGATAAAGAAACCCTTTTGCACTGTTGGGAATTCCAGCTGGTGCAGCCACTCCGGAAAACAGTATGAATGTTCCTCAAAAAGCTAAAAATAGAACTACCCTACCATCCAGCAATCATGCTACTGGATTTTTACTTCCAAAATACAAAAATAGTAATTCAAAGGGATACATGAACCCTGATGTTTATAGCAGGATTATTTACAATAGCCAGGATATGGAAGCAGCCCACATGTTCATTGATAGGTAAATAAAGAAGATGTGGTATATATATACATATATACATGATAGAATATTATTCAGCATTAAAAAAAGAATGAAATCTTGGGGCGTCTGGGTGGCTCAGTTGGTTAAGCAACTGCCTTCAGCACAGGTCATGATCCTGGAGTCCCGGGATCGGGTCTCGCATCGGGCTCCCTGCTTGGCAGGGAGTCTGCTTCTCCCGATGACCTCTCTCCTCTCGTGTTCTCTCTCTCTCTCTTTCTCTCTCACTCTCTCAAATAAATAAAATCTTTAAAAAAAAAAAAGAATGAAATCTTGCCATTTGCAACAATATGGATGGAGCAAGAGTATATATAATGCTAAGTGAAATAAGTCAGAGAAAGACAAATACCATATGATTTTACCATATGTGGAAGTTAAGAAACAAAACAAATAAGTAAAGGGAAAAAAAAAAAAGAGAAACCAGGAAACAGAGTGTTAGCCACAGAGAACTAACTGATGGTTACCAGAGGGGCAGTGAGTGGGAAAATGTATGAAATAGGTAATGGGGAGTACAGAGGGCACTTGTCGTGATGAGCACCAGGTGATGAATGGAATTGCTGAATCACTAAATTGCACACCTGAAACTAATATAACACTGTATGTTAATTACACTGGAATAAAATTTTTTTAATTTGAAAAGGGTGCCCAGTTGGCTTAGTTGGAAGACAGTGGTCCTCTTGATATCCAGGTTATGAGTTCAAGCCCCATGCTGGGTATAAAGGTTACTGAAAAAAAATAATAAACTTTAAAAATTTAAAATAAAAAATATTTTATTATAATAGCAACTACTATTTTTTTTAAGATTTTATTTATTTATTTGACAGAGAGAGAGAGATCACAAGTAGGCAGAGAGGCAGGCAGAGAGAGAGGGGGAAGCAGGCTCCCTGCTGAGGAGAGAGCCCAATGTGGGGCTCCATCCCAGGACCCTGAGATCATGACCTGAGCCTAAGGCAGAGGCCTTAACCCACTGAGCCACCCGGGCGCCCCAGCAACTACTATTAAATGTGTTTTACATGCTAAACACTCTGTGGTTTCTGTGCATTATCCTTTTTAATCCTCACATAACCATAAGATAGGTTCTATTATTATCCCCATTTTACAGATGAGAGGAAAGCTTAGTAACTTCCCCAAGGTTACAGAGCCAGTAACTCGCCTCAGAGACAGTAATATGTATATAAACAAGCCAGGCTTTAAACCCAGACCTGTCTGTCTTCAATACCCTCGTTTCAAACAACTAATTCTCCACCTTTTTTTTAATATGAGTTCTGGTAGTGCATCTGAAAATTTAAATGCCATTTTCAGTAACAGTCACCTTCCTTTTTGAGAGTGGGGAGGAGAGAGGGAGAGAGAGAATCTGAAGCAGACTCCCCGCTGAGTGTGGAGTCCAAAGTGGGGCTCGATCTCACCACCCTGAGATCATGACCTGAGTGGAAAACAAGAGTTGAACACTTAACCAACTGAGCCACCCAAGTGCCCCAGTAACAGTCAAATTTTTTATTGTGTGTGTGTTTTAAAAGATTTTGTTTATTTGACAGACAGAGAGAGAGAGAGAGAGAGAGAGAACAAGCGTATCACAAACAGGGGAAACAGCAGGCAGAGGTAGAGGGAAAAGCAGGCTCCCCATCAAGCAAGGAGCCCTACGTGGGACTTGATCCCTGGACCCTGGGATCATGACCTGAGTCGAAGGCAGATGCTTGACCAGCTAAGCCACCCAGGCACCCCTTGTGTTTGCAGTGAACTGAAATTCTTAGGATTTTTAATTTCTTTAAAATTTAATAACAGGTACTTTATAGTACCTGAAGATGTTTTCATATGACAGGGTGACAAGAAGAGGAAGACAGGGAGAAAGGGAGCAGAGACAAAGAGTGGCTGGAGACACTAATGTTTATTTCCCAAGTTTGTGTGGTGAAAAGGTGTTGTAGTCACAGCCAGGAATTCTGCTGAGTCTTAAAAATATTTTGATGTTTTTTTATTTCTTTTATTTCTTGAAGGCAATAGTAGTAACTGAATTTCTGAAAGTCAACAGTCAGCTCTCATTGAAATCACCTTTGTTTTCAATGGCTTGCAAGTCTTTACCTTTGGGAAGCCTGCCCTCTGCTGGATTAGAGAAATATTACATGCTATGTTTTCAAAGCTCTCCAAAACTGGATCTAATTTGTGAGGATTCCTAAGCTGCTGTTCAGAGTTTTTTGGAGAAAAAATAAACACAGCTTTTTGAGATGATTTCCAGAGGTTCCTGGGTTATTTGTATAAATTTGGGGGTGGAGTTTAAGGATACATATATATATATATATGTATATATATATCCTTATATATATATATCTTCCCCCAAACCTCAAAATAGTTTCAGAACCCAAAGAGATAGTAACAACAATAATGGTTAATATTATATTCATGCTTTCTATATGCCAGAAATGTGCAATCTCTTCTACGAACGTTGCCTTTTGCAACAGCTTTTGCAACCTCACCGACACTCTAAGAGACAGGTTCTATTCATTATCACCCACTTTCCCAATTTTCAGAAAGACTCAGGGGAGTCGAATGTTCCTCCACCCCCACACTTACCCCCCAAGCAACAGGTTGGGAGCCTCTGGAGCTCTTCTTGAACTACTTTACCCCACCAGTTGGCCACAGTTGACTGGACCAGAAATAGTCAACCAGGCTGGGTTATCCAGACTACTTCTCCTGGGAATTTTTTTTTTAAGATTTTATTTATTTGACAGACAGAGATCACAGGTAGGCAGAGAGGCAGGCAGAGAGAGAGGGGGAAACAGACTCCCTGCTGAGCAGGGAGCCAGATACAATTCGGGGGCTCAATCCCAGGACCCTGGGGTCATGACCTGAGCCGAAGGCAGACGCTTTAACCCACTGAGCCACCCAGGCGCCCCTCTCCTGGGAATTTAGAATTGAACTTCAAAGAGAGTCGCCAGTAGAGGCTGGTGGGTTGAAAGGAGGTCATACAAATTCAGGAACCCCCCTGTGAAAAAGGATCCTCCACCGGGGACGCCTGGGTGGCTCAGTGGATTAAGCCGCTGCCTTCCGCTCTCTGCTCCGAGGGGAGCCTGCTTCCTCCTCTCTCTGCCTGCCTTTCTGCCTGCCTCTCTGCCTACTTGTGATCTCTGTCTGTCAAATAAATAAAATCTTAAAAAAAAAAAAAGGATCCTCCACCTTGTGCGTGGAAAAACAAAAGAAGAGTGTCAGAACACAGGGAAAAGAATAAAGGAGTTCCAGAGAGAGAAACAGAGGACAACATTCTATTCTTGGTCCCAGTCCCTTATGAGGCTCCTACTGGTTTCATTGATTTGGTGTGTTGATATACATTATTCTTTATTTTTAAAATGTGTATATAACCACACCATGTGAGCAGTAATATGTGAAAGTGAACCAAATCTAATTTTGTAGTGAAATCAAGTCTGAAGTTAATATGGCACATTGAATGATGTGCATAATTTTTATTGTACTTCATGGCAATTAGGCTCAAATGGGGAGCAATTAATGGAAATGACTGTAATTATTGTCATGTTAACAAAGCCAAACCAAGCAATTCCAGAGTCAGCTGTAGGGAAGAAAATTTAGAGACAGCGGGAAGTTGTACTGTAGCTCCTCTCAAGGACCCTGGATTTAAAAACCAGTAGGACAGGAATGCCTGAATGGCTCAGTTGGCTAAGTGTGTGACTTTGGTTCTGGTCATGATCTCAGGGGTCCTGAGATCAAGCCCTGCATCAGGCTCCCTGCTCTCCACACAGTGGGGAGTCTGCCTGTCTCTCTCCTCATGCCTCTCTCTCTCTCTCTCAAATAAATGAATTCCTAAAATAAATAAAATAAAAACCAGGAGGTCAAGTGTTAGGAAGAAGCTGTCAGCCCACTTTCCAAAGGTCTACATCTACCACTGACACAGAGCATCTTCAATGCCGTCCAGTCTAGCTTACCAGGGTTCTGTACTGGGGATGGGCTTAAAATCCTCATGGCGGGGCGCCTGGGTGGCTCAGTGGGTTAAAGCCTCTGCCTTCAGCTCAGATCATGACCCCAGGGTCCTGGGATTGAGCCCCACATCGGGTTCTCTGCTCCACAGGGAGCCTGCTTCCTCCTCTCTCTCTGCCTACTTGTGATCTCTGTCTGTCAAATAAATAAATAAAATCTTTAAAAAAAAATCCTCATGGCAATGAAAAGAGTGGAAACTGTCTGACTTTGCTCTCTGTGCAGATAGATATCTTCCTCAGATACCTGGGGCCAGCCGTATGACCCATGACTGAGGTAGGATTGGATTTTGGTTGTCGAGATTGCTGGGTCCCAAACAGATACCATCCTCTCAGTCTCTTTTCCACAGAGGTAAGACTAACAAGGAACACTCAAAACAGTTACCAAAAGTCAGAATCCTGGAGCCCTGGGACTGGCTTTGTTTAAAGTAGCCAGTACTGGGATGCCTGGGTGGCTCAGTTGGCTAAGCGGCTGCCTTCGGCTCAGGTCATGATCCCAGCGTCCTGGGATAGAGTCCCACATCGGGCTCCTTGCTTGGCAGGGAGCCTGCTTCTCCCTCTGCCTCTGCCTGCCACTCTGTCTGCCTGTGCTCGCAGTCTCTCTCTCTCTCTCTGACAAAAAAATAAATAAAATCTTTTAAAAAAAATAAAAATAAAGTAGCCAGTACTTACAGGAAGAAAAATGGAATGACTTGGAAATATTTCATTTTCCTCCTTCCCCACATGGCTAAACCCCAATCTGAACTTTGACCAATTAGAGGCATGTTTGTATTAATAAGCAAATATGTCTCAGATGTTTTAGATGTGTTATTTTCTTGAAAATGTTTTTTTATCATAATTAGCTATGGTCCTGGCATAGGAGCAGTGGGGATATTATGGAAAGGACCAAGAAATGTTTTTCTGGGAGTCATTCAGTATATATTACTGAGTAACTACCATGTGTCAGGCATGGTATAGGCACTAGAGAAAAAGTTACAAAGTCAAGTCTGTATTCCAGAAGCTTCCTGGATCAGGCAGTCACCATTAACTATTGGGATGACCTGGGGGAGCATGAAAACAGGGCTATTTCATCTTGGAACATTGTGATAATGTCGGTGCACTTTATACAGATAAAGTTGGGTTAAAATAAATACAAAGAGAAGTCTAGGAGAGAATGGATGGCGGTGGGCGTGGGAAGAAAATTGCAGGAAAGGGGAAGGTTGTTATCTGGGGGCTGATGACGGCGTACATGTGCATCTGAGGGCTGTTTTTAAACACTGTCTGAATCATTCCTCCACCCCCCCCCACTTTCCACCCCCTAACTCACCCCTCTCCCCGAGTTGCCCAGATTGCCATTCTTCCCTCAGAAAGGAGAGAAGGGAAAGGATGCAATTTGTAGAGAAGCCCTACGAGCCTCTGGGATGCATCGGTGCCCTTCATCTGCTCAGACTGCTGGGCAGTGGCTGCAAGTTCCGTGTAAAGACGGGCAGATTGAGGTGCAAAGAGGTGGCCTGACTTCTGCACACTACACCGTTTGTAAGAGAAACTCACATTTAAAAGTTATAACTAGGGCGCCTGGGTGGCTCAGGGGGTTAAGCCTCTGCCTTCAGCTCAGGTCATGATCTCAGGGTCCTGGGATCATCGGGCTCTCTGCTCAGCAGGGAGCCTGCTTCCCTTCTTCTCTCTCTGCCTGCCTCTCTGCCTACCTGTGATCTCTCTCTGTCAAATAAATAAATAAAATCTTTAAAAAAAAATAAAAGTTATAACTAAGACATATATGTTTGTCTTTTTAAAAAGTAAAAGAGAGAGAAGTGTGAAATAGAAGTCTTCCCTTCTCTCCATTCCAAATTGTTGGAGGTCTATCCCATAGACCTTCTGTCTTGGATGCACAAAGGGGTCCTTGCACACATGACCTATCACTGTAGGTGTGAACATGTATAATTTTCATATAAATAGGCGTCCTAAGTCTGTTGCTCTTTAACTCTCCTCTGTCGCCTAACACTATCGTGGATACCCCTCCTAGTCAGAATCTATACATTTACTTCATTTTTGCCTCAAAGATGGATATTCGAGTTAACAATTATATCTTATTGAAGCATTTCCTTATTGACGGGGATGCCTCTGTTTTATTTTGAAATTCAAAATTCATGTTTTCTCATTCCAGTATTATCTGCATGTGAGTTTTCAAACTTGTGCCATGCAGAGGAGTTCCGAAATGGAAAGACTCTTCCTTTCCTTACCCTCCATCCCAGTCTCCAGTCCCCAGTCCCCAGAGTCTGTTGTTGTTGTTCTTGTGTTTGTTTTCCTGGTACTTAATGTGACAACCCAATTAAATACAGATACTTACAGTTCTTGATTTTTCTGGTTTAGAACATGCTGTTGTCTGACCTCAGTGATATTTTTGCTCTCTCTGCCTCCCCCTTTAAATGGTTGGCTATATTCTATTTTTAAGCTTTTCAGTTCAATTACCTTGGTATTTTTTTTTTTTCAAAATATGTCTTTCATGCTTTATTGGAGATTTTAAAAACCATAAAGCCCAACTCAATAAAAACAGAGCATTCTGATTATGTAAATATTATATACTGCAGTGCCAAGAGATAAGATAGAATCCACAAAAAGGAGGTATTGTCCTCTGTGACTTACGCATGCTGGCAGCTCAGAGGAAGGGGTTATCTTTGTATTTCTTTTCAGTTTCCTTCTAGGCCACACTGGGTTCCCACAGTTCTTTGTAGATTATGTCCAAACTAATGGATCCAGGCCAAAGGGCTCCATAGTCTCCAAATCCTATAAGAAGCATGAAGGTCTGGGGGCTCTGGAAGGCAGACATTCCATTGTGTCCCTACCAACGGGACATGGACGTTCTAAGAGGGTCCCTGAACTGCAGGCAACCATAGGTTTTATCCAAAAGGTTGGCAGAGGCAGAGACGGACTAAACCATTAACTTCGGCTCTGAAGTTAAAAGCATAACATCCATAAATGCCAAGCAGGTCCAGACTATGTGAGGGGGAGGATCAGGTTCTAGAGGCAAAACCAGAATTCTCTCTAGAAGCCACCTGATCTGAGGCTTCCTTGTTCCCAAGCCACAAGATTATATAGGTTGCCCATTTCCCAGCCCCAAACACCCAGATATCATTTTGGTGACGGTCAGGGGAAGGGAGAATAAATACAATGTGACAGGACTGTTTGAACAAGAAGATACTAATATATTGAATATTTGTCTGCTTTGGTTATTTCTACCCCCACACCCAGGGAGAAAGAGATTCACAAGGAACAGTTCATGAGACGGAAACTGACAAGCTGTTCATTAAACCCATTTCCTTTCTTCATGGACTATCTTTCCCAACTTCCTTGCATTTGAGGGTAGCCATGTAAGTGAGTTCTGGCCCAAAAACTGTGGATGGAGGCAATACATCCCATTTCCAGGACTGGTCCAGAGAGATCCCTCCTGCCTTATTCTTTATGCTGTTTTCTTTTCCACAGTGATCCTGGAAACAAGGTAATGAAAATGATAGAGCCACATACAGAGTCTCTGAGTCCTTGGAGATTTATGAGAACTGCCTGCCAACTGGAAACCAAGGTTGTGTTTCAGTTACAGTTATGTATGGCTAGAGTTATGGCTACAAAGAAAACCACTCCCAAATTTAGTGGATTAAAACAACACTTTGTTATAATGTATCAGTTTTGTAGATTGACTGAGCTCAGTCAGTAGTTTCATTTGGGGTATCGTCTATGGTTGACATCAGACAGGGGCATCTTTCTTTTAATTTGAACTCATTCACTGTTATAGATCCTTCAGTAGTCCCTAGGAAGTATGTTAAGAATATAATTTCCCAGATCCTGTTTCCAGGGACTCTGATTCAGTAGGACTGGAATAGAGCATGCAGATTTGCATTTTAACCATCACTGTTTAAGGATCTCTATTCCCCTGGTTAGGTCTTCCCATTTCCCAAGTCGCTAACTGATCAGAGCATAGAGATCAGTCTCTCTGTGGACCTGATGGGCTTTGCTTTACCCAGCTCTGGGTTTCACCACACACTTGGAAGACCTGCCATTTTATGAAGCACTAGGAACTGGAGGCCTCACTGAGTCCTTTCAGCCCTACCTTCCAGAGAAGATAAAGGTACAAATGCTTTATTCAGAGGAACGTGGATCCTATTTGTAAAGACCACTGAGGAGGAAAAGTGTGACAAATTAGACTGCTCATAAACTAGAATTATAGTTAGTTGTGACTGGATTAGTGGACTGATTGACCTATATTTGTTTTAAATTCAGAATCCTAATCACAAAACAAGCCCCCCCCCAACTTTTTTTTCTTTTTTCTTGCTGCTGCTTCTTTTTTTTTCTTCTTTCTTGCTTCTCCCCCTCCCTCCCCTTCTTCTCCTTCTTCTTCTCTTCCCTTTATCCTCCTCTTCCTCCTTTCTCTATTTCCTTTCCTTCTCCTCCTTCTTCTCCTCTTCTTCCCCTCCTCCTCCCCCTCTTCTTCTTGAACTGCTCTCTTTCTCCAAGCTCTCCACAGGAGCTCAGCTGCCTTACTCAAAATTCTCAGCTCAGGCTTTCCGCGACTCCAGGCTTTCTTGCCTAGGATGTAGGTTTGCCGCCCTGGCTGTGCTACATTTTTATCCCCCTCGAAAATGGGCCTGAAATTGGTCTGTCTCAAGTAGCAAGCCATACAGGGTGGAATGGGAGCTGAGGAATGAGAAGAACTCTGTTCGAGGCCTGCTGTTGCCACTTCCTGGCTGTATTATCAGCCTGGTCTTCATTTTCCTTATCTGCAAAATGGGATTAGTATTAATCCTACCCCATAGGGCTTGTGCTCTAGGCACAGTACATTTCTTTCAGTTCTTGGACTGAACATTCTCCCTCACGCCAACCATAGCGCTTTCCCAAAAGCTGTCCCCTTCACCCGGAACGTGGGCTCTCCCCACCCTTTACCTCAGTAAATGCCTCCTCTTTCCTCAGGTTTCAGGTCAGTGGTCACGCTGTCAAGGAATAGGCCACATGTTGCTTTCAAACCACCATGGACTTCACCTTCAGGACAGGGATCACAGATCTAAATTCATACTAATTTGTGAGATGATTTAATTAACATCTATCTAATAGACTGTAGGCTCCCTGAGAATAGACACGTCTGTTTTCTCTCACCATTTTATCTCCAGTGCCCAATGCTCAATAAATATTTGTGGCATAAATGAAGGAACATGAATGAATGAGTAATAGCTGTGAAGATAAAGGAGACCATTGCATGTCAACTACTTACTACCATGCTGTTATTATTAATTATATCTTCTCCAAAGGAGGTGGTGGTTGGGTTTTTTTTTCTAGATTTATTTATTTATTTTAGAGACAGAGCATGCAAGTGGGGAGAGGAGCAGAGGGAGACAGAGAGAAAGAGAAGCAGATGCCCCACTGAGTATAGAGCCCAGCCTCTGTCCCAGGCTCAGTCCCAGGACCTTGAGATCATAACTGAGCTGAAATCAAGAGTCAGATCCCCAACAGACTGAGCCACCCAGGCGTCCCCAAAGGAGTTGGGTTTTTGTTTGTTTGTTCTTAACAGTAATACCAACTGTCAAAATCACAAGAACTGCATGGGGTAGTATATCAAAGTTGTTAGTAAACTGTTAAGCACTAGACAGATAGTAGCATTATGTGATCATTGATATCCCATAGGTTTTTTTTTTCCCTGCAAGCACCATAGTAATCCCCACCACAGCCATCTAATGCATATGTGCACACGGACACAACTGTGCCTCAGCAAGCCAATATGTACCTGGTCTGGTCTGATGATTAAGTAATTGTCCTCAGACACCAATCACAGGCATTGTAATGGCACCATTAGTAGAAGACATGATGCATTTTAAGGAAATATTTCTCTTAAAACTCAGACACAGAGATGTTTGTCACAGAGAGTAAGGCAAGACTGTGCATGACTGGGGACACTGTCCACAGTGGCTGTGCCCACGAGAGCATTTAGGCAGCTGGAGCACTGCGCCCAAAAAGGTGTAGCAAGCTCACGAGAAAGGTTTGGGCAGTCCTCAGCACTGGTGCATGATCTGTTGAATGAAGCATGGACACGGATGGGGTCAGGCACAGCTGTATCAAGTTGCTTGAAATGTTCTAGTCAAACACAGCAGGTCTCCTACCAGTTGTTGAAGCCACAGAGACTTCTGGGAATGGGAGTCATGGCAGATTAAAGATGGCCTCAAAGTTTTTGACAGTTGGAGAGGTGGAGTCTATATCCTCTCCCATGGACCTGGGCAGACTCTGTGACTGCTTTGAACGATGGAATTTGCCAGAGTGATGCTGTGCATGTTTCTGAGCCCAGTCCTTACGCATTTAGCAGCATCCAAGTCCCGTCCCTTGGAACATCCTCTCTGAGGAAGCCAGAGGCCATGTAAAAAAACCCATTTGCACGAGAAACCTAGCCACCGCGTTGCAGCTAGCCTGGAAGGATGAGCCCACATGAGGTAGGAGGTGATGGCCGAAGCAGGGAGGGGGAGAAAAAGAGAGAAAGAGGCGGATTGGAGTGAGGACAAGGAGCATGGAGGCACCTCACCATGAAAGAACCATGATTATCTGAAACCACTGCATTTTGAGAAAGCTGGCTACACAGCAATAGATGACTGAAAAGGGACCTACTAGCAAGAGACAAGGACTCCAAGCTCCAGCCGCTGAGGTCAGGGAAGTGCTGTAGTCCTAAAGGGAAACTGCTGGTAGGAAACCAAAATCCCAGTTTCTTTTGCCTTCTTTGGGCACCTCCTGCTTCTGGAAATCACAGCACTGAGATATGAAACAGAGAATTGCAGACCACTGAGATCCTAAGGGAGGTGGAATTCCCAGGACCAAGTTATTTATATGAAGAGCAGGCAGAAAGAAAAGCTAGTTTACTTCAGAGTATTAAACAGAATTGAGAAAAAACAAAAACAAAACCAAAAACAAATAAGTTTTTGTGTAGCTTGGCCTATTTTGCTTACTGCAGTCACTTTCATAAAATTTTTAAATTAGAGCAAGAGACAAATTCAATAACACTTTAAAATAATACAAAGTTATCCAGTCTAGGAGTCCAGATCCAGAACATGCCAGTCCTGCGGGGAGTGTATTTTTGTTTTGAATAGTTTTTCCTTGTTTTGTGACCAACCAAGCTGAAAACACAGAAAGGACCCTGTCAAGTCGAAACTATTAGAACGCCTTAGAAAAAGAAATGAGAGCATGCATTTCCCATCACTTAGGGAAGGATTTCCTTTATGTCTGACACAGAGGCTCTGTGGACTCAGAGGTCATTCTCCTAGATTTTCACATGAATGTACTTTTCCACCAAGCACAACTGAGTAGTTGTTTCGAGTGAACAAATCTTACTGTGCTCATTAGGGTAGAAGATTCACAAGGTCAGTTTCTATATAATAACTTGTATTCTATTTTTTTAAGATTTTTTATTTATGTATTTGAGAGAAAGCCACAGAGAGAGAACCACAGAGGGAAAGGGAGAAGCAGGCTCCCCGCTGAGCAGGAAGCCCTGAGCAGACAGATGTTTAACCGACTGAACCCCCAGGTGCCCCTCTGTATAGTAACTTTCAAGTGTTCATCACTTGATCCAGTCAGGTATCAGACACACTGTAAAAACGTTATGAATGTAGTTGAATCAACTTATCTTAAAGGAACTCTTACAAACCACTGATTGTTATGTAACTACACTTCGAAGGATAATAAAATATTTACCACAGTAGTTGATATGTGCTTTTAAAGACTTATTTTCTCTTAGCTATTTTAAGCCCTAATTTGCGTGTTACAGGGCTTAATATTTCTTGCACTGAAGAAGACTGATGATCTTTGTAGCTGAAAGTGCTAAGATCAGTTGGGTCTGTAAAACCCACTAAAAATCTATGCTCGCCTCTTCCAGATAAATAGGCAATAAGATGGTATTTTCAAATGCAAGTAGCATCCACACCAGATTGGCTAGCTCTCCTTGGTAGTAATCGCATGTATTTTAAAAATCCACTTCATAGGGGCGCCTGGGTGGCTCAGTGGGTTAAAGCCTCTGCCTTCGGCTCAGGTCAGGATCCCAGGGTCCTGGAATCGAGCCCTACATTGGGCCCTCTGCTCGGCAGGGAGCCTGCTTCCTCCTCTCTCTCTGCCTACTTGTGATCTCTCTCTCAAATAAGTAAATAAAATCTTTAAAAAAAAAATCCATTTCATAAATACGACAAAAAGAAAAGTTGAAAAGAACAGGAAATAGGGATTAACTACTTACAGTTTGCTAACAACTAACAAATATATATTAGTTTAAATTAAGTTTTTGTCCTCTTCTGCCAAGATCATATCCTTAAAGATTCCTAAGGTAGAAAATGTGACTGAATTTAAGTAAGAATTTGATTAGGGGGCCAAGGTTAGGAGCGTACCTAGAAAATCTTTATAAACTCCTTAATGTTCACTAAAATATAGCAATAGATTCTATAGGTACATAGAGGAGAAATCAGTGACATTTATATATCCTAAAGCAGTAGGTGCCATTGTTCTAATGATCTCTTGCTACCCAACAAGCCACCCCAAAACCTAGTAGCATAAACCATTTTATTAAGTTCATGGATTCTGCAGACCCAGAATTCAGAGCTCAGCAGAATCACAGTGTCTGAGGCCTCAGCTGGGAAGACTTTAACAAGTGGGAGCTAGAATCATCTGGAAACTTCTTCAGTCTCATGTCTGGCACCTGGGCCAAGATGACTTAAAAGCTGAGCTCAGTTGGGGCTGTCACCAGAGAGGCTAGATAAGGTCTCTTGTCATGGTTTGAGCTAATTCATATCATGGCAGCCTTGGGATGTTCAGAATTCTTGCATGGACCCATCGGGCTCCAAAAGCATGTGTTCCGTGAACAAGGAGAAGGCTGCATGGCTTTGATAATCAGACATTGCATGGTGAACTTCTGCTATAATTTCTGGTCAAAGCAGTCACAAGCCCACCCAGGTTCAAGGGGACCTGTACCTCACCTCTTGATGAGAAGAATGTCAAACCAGCACAATCATACATTTTACATCTCCTAACTTACTAGAAACATTCATGGATCTTACCTACCACCTATATTAGTCAGGGTTCTCCAGAGAAACAGATCAACAGCATCTGTATATCTATGTATCAATGTATGGATCTATGTGTGTATATATGCAGATTACTTGCAAGGAATTGGCTTACACAATTATGGGAGCTCACAATTCCAAAATTCCTATTCCTGCAGGATAGGTTGGCAGGCTGGAGACCTGGAAGTATGAGTCCAAAGGCTGGCAGAGTCCTGTAGAACCAGAAAAAACTAACATTGCAGGTGAAGACCAAATGTAATCTGTGGGAGAATCTTCTTTGGCTGGAGAAAAGTCCATCTTTGTTCTGATCAAGCCCTCACATGATTGGGTGAGGCCCACCCACATTATGGAGGACAATCTGCTTTACTCAAAAATCACTGATTTAAATGTTAACTTCCTCTTACATTCTCAGAGAAGCACCCAGAATGTTTGACCAAATATTTAGGCCCAGGCAACTTGACACATAGCATTAACCCTCATATCATACATCTATCACATGCTCAGTTATGAAAAAACACTTAAAAATTCCTTTTGCTTTATTGTCCAATCATTTACATACTAAGCCTCTTTCTTCTTTTTTGTTTCCTGCCTTTCTTCTTCCATCAGAGCTCAGAGTTCTTCTCCCTAAATCACTAATTGGCATGATTGGAGAATCACATATATCATCTAATAATTCTCAACTCAGAAAGAGTCTCGCAGGAGAAAACTGTGTTGCGCTAGAATTATATAATGCACAAGTTCAGGCTGGGCATAAATAATCTCTGTGTTTCCAGGTTTAAATCATCAGAAAGTCGCTGAGGCGGTATCTCCATTTTGGTCTGAATGCAGAGGCCAGCTCACATTTAGTATCCTGTTTCTGCGTCTCTAACCTCCATTATCCTCATCTATATTCCATTCTGCTTCCTGCTAGACTGTTTCCTGCCTCACATTAATTAATACTCATTGTGGAGAGCTCTCAGACAGTCAATAATCGTACAAAGTTCAAGCCATAAAATTCAGGCATTCTGCAGCAAGTACACAAAATTTATCATCTGTGTTTATATTGCTCTTTCTTTTTCTGTTTCTAGGAGTTATTACAGAACACATGCAATGCAAGAATTGCAGGAGGGGTGACCCTCCCGTGTGACTGTCTTCTAATGGGGAGCAGAGCCTTGGATGAGGGCTTCTATTCAGATTTCTTCTAGCCGGAGGAATGTTATGGACATCTATGGCCTTAGGCAGGAAAAAGAATCTTCTGGTCTAAGTGATACCTGGAGAATTCTCCCATTAAAGTGGAACCCTAGCCTCTTACTCACAAAAGACTTTATTTCAAGGAGCTGTTTTTCCCTAGAGCTGAGATGGAGTGCTCCTCCAATACCTGCTTTGGGATGCCATGAGCTGGGTGTTTAAGTGCAGATTCCTGGGCCCCACCAAGACCAACTGAGTCACAATCTCCAGCTGTAGGGCTGCCTTGGGCATTTGAGTTGTGTGTATACAGTATGTGTGTGTATATGTGGAGACTATGATTATATACATACACACAAAATATCTGTCTGTATATACATAAGATTTTCAATTTGAACACTTTTCCAGTGTACAGTTCAATGGCATTAAATACATTCACACGGATGTGCAACCATCACCACCACCCATCTCCAGAAATGTTCATCATCTCAAACTAAAACTCCATACCCACTGAACAGTGACATCCCCTTTCCCCCATTCCCCAGTGCCATGTAGCCCCTCTGCTACCTTCTGCCTCTATGAACCGGACTAGTCTGGATGCCCCGCATAAGCAGAAGCCTGCAATACCTGTCCTTTTGTGTCTGGCTCCTTTACCTTAGCATAACGTTTTCATGATTCATCCACACAGCAGCATGTGTCCAATTTTTTTCCTTGTTAAGACTGAATAATATTCCTTTGAATGTATGCCACATTTTGATTTTTCACTCACTCATTGATAGACATTTGGTTATTTCCATCTGTTGGCTATTGTGGATAATGCCGCTAGGAAGATGGGTATACAGTTATCTTTTAGAGCCCCTTTGAGTTCTTTTGAATATATAGGGGAAAGGGATTTGCATCTTTAATGAGCATCTCTGGTGAGCCTCTTGCCCTAAATTTTGATAGCCACTAGCTTATAGGCTTTACTAGTAAATGACTTTGTCAAATCCTATGCAAATGGCTCCTGAAAATCAGTTTCCTGGAAGGGTGGTTGAATGAGTTGGCTTTGGCGCCATCTCTTTTCATTCGCTGTTCCCTCTTCCACATTCATTTTAGGGCCCTAAAATCCTGCAGGTCACCTATGGGGAGGATCTCCTATGACAAGTCCTTTTGTTTTCTGAGGTATTCTCAGAAACACCTCTCTTGTTTCCCATATTCACCTCAACTAATTCCAAAACCTTACAGCACTTCCCATGACCTACACAGTAAGATCCCAACTCCTTACTCAGCCAGCCAGTCCCAGTTCAGGCTCCATTCTTGCTGAGGGGTTCTTTTTTTTTTTTTTTTTAAAGATTTTATTTATTTATTTGTTAGAGCGAGCACAGGCAGACAGAGAGGCAGGCAGAGGCAGAGGGAGAAGCAGGCTCCCTGCCAAGCAAGGAGCCCGATGTGGGACTCGATACCAGGACGCTGGGATCATGACCTGAGCCAAAGGCAGCCGCTTAACCAACTGAGCCACCCAGGCGTCCCTTGCTGAGGGGTTCTTAGAGTACAATCCCTAGACCACCAGCACCAGCGTTACGTGGGAACTTGTTAGAAATGCAGCTTCTCAGTCTGCTTCAGAACTATTTCATCAGGAAGGGTGGGGAGGTGTGGAATTCACCAACGTGTGCTCTCACAAGCCTTCTCAGTGATTCTGAGGTTGAGACCTACTATGGTAATGGAGCGACTTGTGACAGTCTCCCCAAAATTCGTCTCATATTGCTGGCTGTGAATTTGTCCTCATAGGATCCCACCTGCCAGAAATCACCCTCTCCTTCTGCCCACTCAAATCTTGTGTGGCCTCCAAACCCTGAGTCATTTGCTACCTCTTTGACCTCCATTGAATCCCCTGTAGGGAATCCTGCCCCTGGTTCTCCACTTGGATGGGTCCTTTTCCGTGAGCCCCTTGACACTTCCTCCTGTGCCGACTTGTGTCGTCTGTCTTGCATGTGGCTGGTAATGACTTAATAATATTGATTCAAGTAGATTTGCTTTACCTCTAGTGAACTTAAAAGGTATCTGAGGAGCTTCTCAGACTACCAACCAGCTAGGACATCATGTCGTTGGTCCCAAATTATTGATGAGGATAAGCAGACACCCCAGACAGAAATCCAACTGTGACGTACTGGCCCCGAACCAAAGGTGGGTAGGGTGAACTGGTGTGAAGGTCAATCAGGTGGCACCCTCATAAACATTTCTTTCAGGAAATGAATGACTGGGGCTCAGCTGAAGCAACAGATGGGTAGTGGGGGTGGGGAATCAGATCCACCAGAGGGAAAGGGCTGGAGCAAAGCACAGGTGCAAGGCTTTTGTTCCCTTGCCTGCTCCCTGCGGGTTTATGGAGCTGTCTGAGCACTTCCTTTTCTTTCCAGCTTTATGGCACATGCAATCTACAGGATGCATTAGCTTTCTTGTAATTACTCAAAAAGGAATAAATAGTGAGTTTTGTGTAGAAAATCTAGGAGGGTGTGCCAGGTTCAATTAAATCTTCTACAAAGCCTGTGAGAAAGAACAGTGGGAGGATGAGATTTAACCCCCCTCCGCATACTGAAGAGTCTTCCATCGTCCATGGGGAATGCTGTAATGTGTTCATGACAGGAGTATCTATCTTTTTGTTCTAGTGCTGGCTAATTGACTAGAAAATGGTGAGGGAAATGCTTTTTTGTACACATAACTTGATAAGAGGATTCATTAGAAATACTGTTGTAGAATTAATACAATGTTGAATGACTTTTCCATCATTTTTCTTCCTAATAGTTTGTTAATGAGGATGAAAAGCAATTATTTTTATAATACATTTTCATGTAATTGGTGGCTAGGTGTACTCAATAGGAAATAATGAATGTACTCATTTGAGATGAACTTCTTTGAAAGGAGAGAATAGACCTTCAAAGATTCCGGAGGAGTTTACACTTTGGGCTACAAGCACAAATTGTCCCCCGTCAATCCTTACCCACAATTCACAATACTTTCAACAGTGAAGGTAGTCTTATTTCTTTTAAAAGGCATAACTCTTGGAGAGTTCTGCTTTAGGAATGAGCTCGTACTGTTGCTTCAGACTTGCAAGCTGCCTACAGCAACAGGAAAAAGCATGTTTGTTTGTTTGTTTTTAAGTTGGCCATTTTTAGCCATATAGGCTAAATGAAAAAACCAATCTTCATTAAAATTATGCCACAAAATTTCTTGATATGTGAGAGGAAGCCATTTTCACTAAATGAAATTCCAAACAACTCAGTGCTTGTGGGGGCAGGAAGTTCCTAAGTCTTTCTAATAATTTTTATTTTCAATCCCCTGCCCAAGAGGTTCCTAAACAGAATAATCTCCTAATATTTATAGATTGTGATCACAGTAACCAATAACCATTTAAGACCTTCTAGGAGACTTCTAGGAGACTTCCTTTAGGAAACTTGGTTTGTTTCTCTGAAGACCCAATCTAGGTCCTAAGAAAAGGTTTCAAATACCCATGAGAACAGAATGTTTGGAGCACTTGCTAGTTTCTGTTTATCTCTTCAGTATAACTATTTTTCTCTCTTTTTTTTTTTAAAGATTTTATTTATTTATTTGACAGAGATCACAAGTAGGCAGAGAGGCAAGCAGAGAGAGAGGGGGAAGTAGGCTCCCTGCTGAGCAGAGAGCCCAATGCAAGACTCAATCCCAGGACCCTGAGATCAGGACCTGAGCCAAAGGCAGAGGCTTAACCCACTGAGCCACCCAGGCGCCCCTCTTCAGTATAACTATTTTCACTCTCACGTTTCCCTCTTACATATGCATCTTTGGGGCTTTTTCTTTGGGGCCCCTCCAATACTCCTTTAGAGTTCTTTCTGTTCTTGATAGAGAGCAGTCTTCTCAGGGAGCTGTGGGATGCCAGGATAGCTACAGAGTTACACAGAGGCATGTCCGTGGGTATGCGTTCTAGATGATGACAGAAAGGCAGAGGCACATAGTTTCTATTCCTTCTAGGGGGGAAAATCCTTTGAAGACTATGAGAAAGGTTGGAAGGCTAGATTGGCCTTTGGAGATAGCAGACCTTCTCAGGTCTCAATTTTTATTCATTCTTTCTGCAGTTTTGCAAAAGAGGCGCTAAACTGTTAGCTTTATGAATTAATTCTAGTCATGCTGCTTCATTTGTTTACTTCTTCATATTTCAGAAATGCATTTGAATTTCTTTTTCTCTTGAATTTTTTTTCCTACATGGCTCTTGTCTGCTTTTCTCCTGAGACGTGGCCATCTTCAATGACAGATGGTTTTTAATAAATCCTTGGACGACAATCAGATAGATCTCTAAGAGAATCTCACCAGGCCAGGTGTCAATTTGATGGGAAATTACTTTGCTGCACTCAGCAGCCCAAGAATCAAAATTCCAGTTTGTGGGGTAAAGCTTGACAGTGACATTGTGGAATCTTATATTACTAATGACTGTATTCATGATTCATTTGGTTCTACCAAGCCTTGCATTCATAATTCCATTCTTTATTTATTTGAATATACTTTCCAGAACAATACACTTATTTCTTTCCTTTATACAAAGGCGCTTTGCCCCTCCTGTCTGTCTCCACCTTTCAATCACTATCATCAGAATTCACACCTCGTCCCCTTTTTCCTGTCTGTTGTCTCCATCTCCCCCACAATATTCCGTTTCTGCATACTCTCATCAAATTAATCTTCCAAAATTGAAGCTCTGTCATATTTTTTTTCTTTGCTTACAAACCTTCAGTTTTGCTTTATTGCTTGATGAACATATAGCCAGCCTCCGAGGCTCTATGGATTAACCAGTGTTTATGGATTAACTCTTGTTTATGGATTAACACATGAGAGTGAAAATAGTTATACTGAAGAGGGGCACCTGGGTGGCTCAGTGAGTTAAGCCTCTGCCTACGGCTCAGGTCATGATCTCAGGGTCCTGGGATCGAGTCCTGCTTTGGGCTCTCTGCTCAGCAGGGAGCCTGCTTCCCCCCTTTCTCTCTGCTCTCTTAGCTCTATGGATTAACCAGATTAACCACCTGCGCCCCAAGCTTCCACAACCTTCAGCCATAGGAAACACACCCTAGCTTCCCACGACCACACCTTTGTTCATGCTGCCTACAACAGGGGTTGGCAAGCTGTGCCCTGAGGAATTTGGTCTACAGCTCTTTTGTTCAGCCCCCTAAGCTAAGAGTGGTTTTTACATGTTTAAAAGGCAGAGGAGGAAGAGGGTAAGTATATAGTAGAGACGGGATGTGACCTGCAAACCTTAAAATATTTATTACCTGGCTCTTTACAGAACGAGTTCGCCAACCCTTGGCCTAGAGAACACCCTTCTCTCTCTTTTTGCTGCCACCACTCTCTCATTTATCACTGCCGCCTGTGCTTAATGCAGCCTCTCACACCCCTTTTCTGCGCCACTGCCCAAATGTCTCCTTCTGTGAACTCCCCTGGGGTCTTTTTGGGTTCTCCCAGAGCTCTTATCTTTCTCTGTCATACAGTAATTACGTGTGTAAATTTTTATTAAGCTGGAAGCACCTTGAGAACGAGGGACTATTTCTTATTTTTAAATTTTTTTTAAAAAATTTTACAAATTCTTTCCAGCATTCCAGCATCTAGTAAAATGAAATACAGACCGAATAAATGTTGTAAATATTTGTAACTGAATTTATTAGGGTCAAGTAAATACAAACCATTTCCTGGGTTCCTAAAAAAGGGATGAGAGATTTCCTCTTTGCTTGGGCCTCAGTGTTTGCTGTTTCAAGCAGCAGTATTCACTGGAGTTGGGGGGTGGGGCGGTGTCCCAGAAGTCAATGTAAGCGTGAGCCTGGAATTGGGTGAGCCCACAGGGGCTGCTTGAAACTCTCTCCGGCCAAAGAAAGAACAAATGCAAATTGCTAATACAGATGCTAGAGACGTTACTGCTTACTCCACAGCACCCTCAGGTTTTCTGAGTTTACTACTTAATAGTGAAGAATTTGCTACTCTTAGTGTAATTGATCTGGATCATTCTTTCTTTGAATTTGCCTGTTGGCATTTGGAGGTAAAAGTTCTGGATCTGCGAGGATCAAAAGTTCGTCAAGCCAGCTGCTCCATGAAGCACTCTCGCTCAGTCAGCAAACCTACACGTTTGTTAGACCTTACGGCATAATTTGATCATATACAAGGATAGAATGCAGAAGTTGGTATCTGGGGTCACAGGATTAATATGTTGCTAAAGAAACAAGTGGAGCTGATCTTACAAGCAATGTTAAGTTTGGTCATTCGTTAGATTCAGTGTGTCTCAGTGATTTTTGATGAACCAGTAAGTTAAGTATAAGAAGCATCCTTCAGATAGGAAACAAAACTAGTGGGGGGTCCAAGGAGAGACATGGACTTTACGACACAAAGAAGGGCCGGTGTATTTCAGTCAGACTTCAGAGAAGGCAACATGTTCATCTCTGTGAAGATCTCACCTCATTCTTGGCAAATCCAGCAAGGAATACACACACACACACACACACACACACACACTCCCGAACTATGAGGTAAAGTCCAAAGACATATATTAGGAAAACTCATGTCATATAGCCAGAAGAAAAGCTTATATTATAGTTAACAAAGGAAGCAAAACATCAAAGCCAGGAATAGAGAGCCAAATACCAAATACCAGGTCTAAGAAGTAAAGCTAGACCATCGTTTAGAAACAAATATCCACGTCAGAGGTTAGAAGATTGGTTGTAGCTCCAGATTCAGAGGGTGAGGCAGAGAAAAGAGAGCGGATCAGGACGAAGACTGTATCCAGTCTGACATTGTCAAATACCATGATGTCACAACATGGGAAAGAATTTCAGATCAAGATCTTTAAAAATTAGGGACCTTCTAGGGAGATTGCATCCAGATACCAATATATGGCTCTAGAAGTTTTAGCACCAATGACATTTTCCTAGATAACCACAATACCACGGTCACATCTAAAAATAAACAAAAACAGTGATTACTTAACATTATCTAGTACCCACTCCACTTGCTGATTTTCTCAATTGTTTTTAAAATAGTAAAAGAGAAATTCTTTACACATTTATTTTTTTTAAAATATTTTATTTAATTTTAGTGAGCGAGAGAGAGAGCATGAACAGGGAGAGAAGCAGAGGGAGGGGAGAGAGAATCTGAAGCTGACTCCATGCTGAGCGTGGAGCCTGATGCAGACTCAATCCCAATCCTGAGATCGTGACCTGAGCTGAAACCAAGGGTTGGACACTCAACCAACTGAGCCACCCAGGCTCCGCTACACATTTCTTACGGGGACATATTTTCAAAGACTGTGATGGAGCGTAACATTTATTGATTTTATGTTCCATCTGTAGGAGCTGCAAATACATATTTTCAGAATCCCATGGTGACAGAAACAGTAGCATGATGTCATATCAAGGCTGCAGCAAGGTCAGGAGCTGGACTCAGTTTGTACCAACGGAAATGCAAGGGAGAAACAGGGCAGAACTACCCCAAGGTGAATAAGCAACTGCCTATGCAGGGCTTTCAAGGTCAAAACAATCCTCTTCTAAACTTCCTAACAACTTCTCCACCTATCCTGTTCTGTTAGCCTCTCCCTATTACCCGGGTGAAGCAAACACCAGCATGGGGCAGCAAAGACCGAAATCAGATTGCTCTGGCTGGTACTTCCCAGCCTAGCTTCCTTTCTCACCAGCTGATCTACCCTCTTGCCCTCTTTGTTCCAAGTCATATACTATCTGTTTGTGCTTGGCTCACCTCTTGCTCTTTCTCATTCTACTTGGACCTTCTGACTCCTTGCTCTTCCTGACATGGTTCCATTTCCTCTGGCCTTAATTCCAAGTACCTCTAAATTTGGGATCTCTACCCATTGCTTCACTGTCCCTGCCTCATGATCCTTAACAATTGCACCTTTGGCTTCTAAACACTTTTTTTTTAATTAAGATTTTATTATTTAGTTAGTTAGTTAGTTGTTAGTTTTTAAAGGTTTCATTTATTTACTTGACAGAGAGAGATCACAACTAGGCAAAGAGGCAGGCAGAGAGAGAGGGGGAAGCAGGCTCCCTGCTGAGTAGAGAGCCTGATGCAGGGCTCGATCCCAGGACCTTGGGTCACAACCCGAGCCGAAGGCAGTGGCTTAACCCACTGAGCCACCCAGGTGCCCCTATTTATTTATTTATTTATTTTGGGGGAAAGAGAGAGAGAGAGAACACAAGTGGGGAGGAGGGGCAAAGGAAGAGGGAGAAACAGGCACCCCAGTGAGCAGGGAGCTCAACCCAGGGCTTGATTCCAGGACCCTGGGATCAGGACTTGAGCTGAAAGCAAATCCTTAACGGCTCCACCAACTGAGCCACCCAAGCACCCCTAACATCCAAACTCTTACCACAGAGAGAACCTTAATCTCTGCTTCTACCACCCAGCCAGCCTCTTCACTACACCTTCATGAGAGACCTTGAGCTAGGACGACCTTGCTAAGCCACTCCTGAATTCTTGACCCACACTAATTCTGAGATAATAAATGTTTGTGTCTTAACCTGCCCAAAACGGGGTACTTTTGAGCACAGTACAAGCATCCAGGATGGAAGACAGCAGTGACACCTCAGGACTTCCGGCCACACACGGGCAACTCTCAACTTGAGTTGCAGAACAGCCCCTATTTCCAAAGAAGCTGTGTTTAATAAGACATCCCTACCAAAGGGTGGGTGTCCTATTGTTTGAAATATTTCAGGGACAGAGATGGTAGCAATTCTCCGAG
The DNA here is from genome assembly GCA_003697995.1 of Taxidea taxus jeffersonii. Lineage (NCBI taxonomy): Eukaryota > Metazoa > Chordata > Mammalia > Carnivora > Mustelidae > Taxidea > Taxidea taxus. The sequence continues at coordinate 120,479 of ML108551.1, read as the reverse complement.
ATTTGTTTTCATAACTTATTACTTCTTTGAGGAAGTTTATCACCTTCCTTAGGCAAAGTTCATGCCATGATCGGAGTCCCTTTATTCCTGTCGCTTCTTTGGTGAAGACAGAGATAACAAACCCTTCCCTGACTCTGGATTACCCAGCTCAGCTACTAAGTAGTTAATTTGTAAGGGCACAAATCCCACTGTGCTAAGCACAACAGAAATAAATAATGCATATCTATGTGTTTCTTATCTGCTCCTACCCAGCTGTATTGTGTGGATGAGAGATTTAATCAATCCCAGTTTGGGCTCAAAGACCAGCCCGGTGATGCAGTGTTATTGCCTTTTGGTACAAGCATACTTCCTCCAGTATGTAATTCTCTTTAATACTCAGACCCACAGGAGAAAACTTCTAAGGCATCAACCTGAATTTCCTGGCATTTGTTTGCTCTCATATCCCTCTTGGTACATTTTTGATGCCAACTCTGATGTATGATTCTACTTCTTCAGTAGCAGGCATTTTAAATTAAGCATGATCTTACATGATACTTGCATAGACTCTACAGTGGCTTTGAAGTCTTGGATAAATTATTATAGTCATGGCACATCTCTCAGGCCACTATAGTAGATAGTCAAGGGGAAAGCATATTCTTGAATTCAGCTGTAATTTTTCTTTCCAGTAGAAAATAATTTTAACTCTATGCAAGCACGTTCTTCCAGAACCAGCTTTTAAAGCAAGTTTACAGGTAATTCAGGTATACCAGCTGTTTCTTAAAAGACCTACTGACTACAAGTTGCATAAATCAGACTCCCTAAATATAGAAGTTTTTCCAAGTAAAATTCCTTCGCCTTTTTGTCACAGAGCACAAATGAATCATTTTCTTTGCAGATTCACTTTTCAGCTACCCAAAAATGTATAATGTTTGAACACTAGAATTATTCCTGAGTTGTCAGACATTTAAAAAATAATAATTTCAGAGACTGGGATCCCAGTGAGTATGAGAGAAGATAAATGGATCTTTGGAAACTAACTTTAGCCCTTGTGGCAGAGGATGCAATTATCCAATATGAACATGTTTCTTAAAAATAACCCTGGGCAAAACTGTGGCTTTGTGGTAAATTGAAATACCTTTTACTGAAGACAATCAAGCTTCATATATATTTAGCATTTTGGGTGGGACAGAAATCCGAGTCTGTTGGATGAGACTATTAACAAAACTCAGTCCTGTTTTAGTTGAAGGCAAGTTGTCAAAAAGATAGTAAGTCCAAAAAAATAACATAAGTTCACATTTATTTTTAATTTTCAATTTCTCTACACAGTAGGGTCTTATTCTTAAGAGGCAAAAAATCACATTTCATTAAAGAATCAATTCATAGACCAGCTCTGTAAGACAGGTTATGTTGACAGAAAGATGGGCTGAGGAGGGTGGAGAATGTCTTTCTGCACTCAAAATTCAGTGAGTGTTAATTTTGGAGGGAAATTATTTATGTTACCACTGCAAATGTTTAATTTATAAAAGCCATGCTGTGTAAGAGAGAAAGGCCAATGGGTAAGGCTTATCCAGCAAAAATATCTGGTTCTAAAGTTTATAATTAGATTTGTTTTGATAAAAGAACGAAAATATATATTTTAAACATTTTTTTAAAATGCCAGAAGTGTTTTGTTTTGTTTAAAGAGGAATCTAGGGGAGCATGGGTGTCTCAGTGGGTTAAGCCTCTGCCTTCAGCTCAGGTCATAATCTCAGGGTCCTGGAATTGAGCCCCTCATCGGCTCAGGTCATAATCTCAGGGTCCTGGGATTGAGCCCCTCATCGGGCTCCCTGCTCAGCAGGGAAGCCTGCTTCCCTTCCTCTCTCTCTGCCTGCCTCTCTGCCTACTTGTGATCTCTGTCAAATAAATAAATAAAATCTTTAAAAAAAATAAAGAGGAATCTATTTAAACTTGGAATTTACAGAAAAAGCTCACCCTGGAAATGAATTTTGATTTACTTCTTTCAAAGAGTAATTAAGGCAAATAAATACTCTTTCCATCTAGTGCATTAGCTATTAGCCACATGTACTATTTAGACTTAAATTATTTAAAATAAACTTAAAATATCAGTTTCTCAGTTGCATGTCGCACTTCAAATGCCTAATGTAACTAGTGGCTACCATATCAAATAGCACACATTTAGAACGGTTCTATCATTACAGAAAGTTCTACTGAACTTTCAGCTCTATACCCAATCTGGAGAGCCAAAAATAGGTCACATCTACAACTGTTACATAAATTCATTACCTAAGAGACGGTATAGGTAGTTTATTGCAAACAGTAGAGATTTAAAAAAATAGCCACCTAAAGTTTCTTTACCACATAATGCTATAAAAGTGATGAGGCAACCCACTAAAGATATAACTTCCATTTTGAATTGTGTTGTTGATAGTATTGGAAATTATTTATTTGTTGCTTCAGCAAGATAGATGCCAGAAGTTCTTTTGGATT